>JAPQLA010000023.1:1803724-1824487 GCA_029822935.1 Naso vlamingii | reverse complement strand
CCCCCCCCCCCCCCCCCCCCCCCCCCCCCCCCCCCCCCCCCCCCCCCCCCCCCCCCCCCCCCCCCCCCCCATTTCAGACCTTGGCCTCAGTTTCACCACGATGCAGGGTATAGAGATGGTGAACAGCGCTCTGTGAGGATGCCCATGGGTGGGTGAGAATCTGGAAGACGTGAAAATCATGGCCCAGAGTGTCAGCGGTCACGAGCAGCATTCCTACAAAAAACACACATACAGTCATCAGGTTAGAACTCTCTCCACAGCTGGATGCAAAAAAAACTCCCCAAAACTGGTTATCATTACCGTTTATGTACTCAGCTGTGGTCTTTGGTCAGCAAGTAAAATTTAAAATCCCATTCCTTACACATCACCTTTTTACTGCTGGGTAGATTTTTCAGTGTAAAATACTGTCAATCATAGACATTTTGCTAGAGCCAGGCGGTAGCACCAAGCTAACTGGGCAGTAGCTGGGTACTGTTTATAAATCACATGGTATCAGATCGGAGCACAGACTCACCAATACAGATACCAGAATCTTTGGTGGTATCAGAGGCATTTTACTGATACTACCGATGGTATCGGTACCGAACAACTCTACTTTCTTCTCTACACTTTCATTACCTTTATCTAAACAATATGCAGTAAAATTATCAAGTCATCAAACATTCTCTTAAAAAGTCTGTGCTTTGATACCAAAAGATTTATGATTGTTAAAAATAATAAAAAATTGTAGGTGTATTTAACATGTAGGTTAAAAACTCAATCAACATCTTTGAAAATTGCTCCTAGTTTTCAGTAAAAATTATTTAGTCTCTTTTATTACAATAATTTAAAGTTCATAATATTCATCTTTCTCTTCGAGTTGACCAAAGATACCCTAAATCAGGACTGTGTGTTCAAACACTGCCACTGGTAAACTGATACAAAGTCAGGCCAATCAAAATATTTCACTTCAGTGGCTCACATGGAGGCAGCCAACTCTACCAACTGTGCAGGACATATGCTAGACAGCATGACAGACTTACTGCACATTTAAAACAAACCATCCCATTAAATCAAAGCCAGTTATCGTTAGTCGCTGTCATAAAATGTAACCTTCCTTCACATGGTCCCTCAGTTTTTTTAAAAGCAGGCCTCAATGCGTGTGCTTCTTCAAGTACAGACAAGATGATGAGTGTTTGTAAAACAGAGAATCAGTGTATTCATACATCCGTGTATAGTCATGCCTGTGTGAGTGTGCACTGAGATTCACCACAGCTCAGCACAAGTGTAACCCCCACTGACAGGCCCATTCATTTGGTTCTATTTTATTTGAAGCTCGTCAAACTGCAGAAAGTATAGGCCCTCACCATAAACAACATGCTCAACAAACCACACCAGAACAAACCCAGATATAAACTGGCTCGGTTGGGAAAAACGCCATACTGCTTTTCAAGCGCAACCCAAAACCCATCCCCAGAAGCCTTTTGAGATGTTACAAATAAACTCATAGATTGGGCAGTAACTCAAAATGTTGGATACGCATCACTGATACAGAGTGCAAGATTTTTAAAAAAATGTCCAGACTTCTTTTTGACAACTCCCAGACATAAATGATATTAAAGTAATTAGTAATTTTCCTCTGAGTTTTTCCCCATGGAATCTTTTATGTGGAAGCTGCAGTAGGTTTTAATTAGTGGCCGGGCTTTATTGGGTGGCATGTCAAATGTGAAAAGAGGAGGCTGGAATGGCATGAGATTAAAAGGATTCAGCAACACGTGCAAGGGAGATGGAAAACACTCCCTCACTGGAAAAAAAAAGTCTGCTACAAAATTTTGCACATTCATTCAGAGTTGAAAGGTTTCTTTTTTAAGACTTGTGTATAGCTGGAGTACAGTTATATTTATAGATGATAAAGAGGTGGAATAAGGGCGGGACAGAGTGTTTGAGTGATGGGGTCATGCAGCTCATCAGAGGTGGAGGAGGACAAGCAGAAGAGAAACCAAGTGAAGCGTGCATTAGGACAGTGGTCAGCTTTTCATGCTGTATCAGAGCAACCAGGAAGCCAAGAAGCTAAGGCACAGGGCCTGTAAACTCTTGAATACCCACGCCCCAAACGAGGTGCCAAGCCACAAGAAGCATTTGCGTCAACTGGGAATACAGAGAAAAAAGGGACGGGGCCCTTCTAATTATAGAGCCTGGAAACGGAAGCGCAGGGTGATTAGGAGCTGAGGCGCTGCGGTCTGTTTATCTGGGAGCTTCCTCTCGCTCTAGAACCCTCTCTACCCCCACACTCCACTCTTTCTTTCTCTCTTCCTCCTCTCTCTGTTTTGGTCAGACCACGCCCACCTGGTGGCTGGGGCGTCTGGCCCTTGGGTTTCTGACAGATGAGGCTTGGCCACGGTGTTTTGGCCAGGGCCATCTTTTCTCTTCTGCTGATGGCAGAGACTGGGCTCCAAAAAAGTAACAGCTCAGAAAGACTGGAGAGCTTTGTGAGTGCAAGTGCCTGAGGACTGGAGGTTTTGTGGCCTTGTTGAAATACAGAGGCCCTCGCCGTGAGGCGTCAGTCGGTTAGCCCGCGGGAAGGCCAAATTAAAAAGTAGCTGAGCCACTCGGCGGGTGAAAAGAGAGGGTTTCGGGGAAACCAGAGGCTGGCCCAAGCAGGGTTTGACACATCCTATTTATAACACCTAGTCCTAGAGGTTACAATGTTATTTACGATGTTTTAGTACCAAAATCGCTGGCACACGCACTTAGACATGCGCTAAACTGGAAGGGATGACCTCTAATTTGCCATGTGTGCGAGACATGCGTCTGTATGGGACATGAGAGAAGTGATATAATCATTTCCATAAATATCTGCTTTTGCTTTCTGTTTGGGCTTTTTCCCTAAAATCTTTTGGTTTGTTTTGCTGCAGGCTTTACTGTCCCATCTCTGACCATATAAACAGAAAACATCTGCTCAATCCCATTAATAGTGGGAGGATGTTTCATTTACAAAGTGGTTGGGCTAGCTTTATTCTTGACAAAGGCAGATGGGAGTGGGGGAGTGAAGACGGAAATGGAGAGAGCAGCACAGAAAGCGGTGATTTCCCTACTTGGCAACACAAAAGGCCACAACAAAACTAGTCCACTTTTTAATTAACAACACTTGGCTCAGAAAAAAGCCTTGAAAATCGGGAAAATCTAAAATTATAACCATGTGGAAGGCATAAGGCTTACAAGATGGAGTTCTAGGGGGACTCAGATAGCTTTGCAGTTACCAGGATGCATAAACTTCAGAGCAAATGAGCCCCAACACACAAATGAAAGAGTATCCATCGTAAGATGAGGCTTTGTCTTCAGGGCTACTAATTTTGGGGCAGTACAGGACTCCTTGTGTGTCTGCATGCCTTTACAAACATTACAGATTGACTTTGTATTCTGTGTACACATCATATAAATTCAACCAAAGTTTTAGTATTGCTTTAAGTTTTTAACCACAGAGGAACACGATCATTTTCCTAATCCACATTTTTTCCTGCCATTAATTAATTCACCTCCACACTGACCTTCAACTACGGTACCGACAAATCCACCTACACGTGCTTTTATCTTTTACAGTGTAAAACTGAAAAATTTCTAAGCCAAAAATTTGGCCTTTCCACTACAGAAATATTCTGATGGTTACATTAGTGATATATTAATAGGTTTGTGTTTTCTTTAGAACCATTGCAGATGCAGCTTCTCACTGCAGTGCTAATGGCAGGAGGGAGGACAGCGCCCAACTAATCCTCTCACCACCAGAGAACCACACTAACATGCAGGCAGTTTTATTTCCACTGGGCAGCAGGGTACGTGGACTGGACTGCAAGTGCCCAACAAACATACTTTAAGCCAAATACCTACATGGATATTTACATAGGTATTTGAGTTAAAGAAATCAGGTTTTAAAATCTGATGTACCATCTATCGGTCAGTATTAATTTTTAAACATACCACTAATGCCTTAAAGTTTAATTCTGGTTTAGAAAAACTGGTTGGTAACAATCCTTATTGAAAACTCTGTATGCACAGTTGTGGTAAGTTGTGTAGGACAACGCTGAACCAGGAAGTCAGTCTCTTTATAGTGATGAATGTTAACTGCGAACAGTGTGGGTTTAATTTTATAGTGTGCCTTCGTTTTCTCTGTCAAAATGGTTTGGCCAATGCTGGTGGTGTGTCAACTATAAGTCTGAATTTTGTGTTTCTTGCCTAACTGTTTTAGCAAAATCAGAGTTTCCCATTACTGTGTCAGATCAAACAAAGGTCTCAAAGTAAAATAATATTTTTTCATTACAACATAAAAGATCTTTAATGTTGTGTTTTGCACCGCTGCTCAGCAAAGCACATCTCATTAATCTCCCTTCGCGTCCAGTCAGTCAGCCCCTCCCCCTTGCTGTTTGCACACAGGCCAGGGTTCAAGACCAACAGCGTCCCTTCGTCCAGGGGATGATAAAAAATGTGTTTGAGATGATCAGAAATCTTTTCCTCGACAAGCTGCGTCTTTTGTCCAGTCAGTTCAAAACCCAAAGATTCTTCATTTTCCACTGTTACAAATGATAATATGATAATGATTAATAAATGTATGCAGATATTAGACCAACCATAATTTCCTAATAGAAAGTTGTTTTAAAGTTACATCTGCAAAACTATAAAGAGAACATCTTGTCTCTTTATTTCCAGTGGTTTATTTTTTTACCTTGCTGCAGGTGAAACATCACAGTGGACCCCAGGACTCAGTAGCTGTGTTTGCATTAATTATGATGACCAACAACTGGTCTGGAACGAATAAACTAGGCTGCAAAGTGCAGTTTGGTCAGAAGATGGCTGTACAAGCAACGTTACATATGGCTGTTATAAACATTAGAGGAAGTAAAGGGTGTAGGGCGGAAACAAAACATTGCAGCATTCCATCGCTGTTTTCTATCTAAAATTGCAGTTGTGTTCTTCAGATGAGATCTAGAAATACTTCAGTCTCCATGTCGCTCCACACATACCTGTTGTTGCTACCAGCCATATTTTCAAGTGTTTGGGGAATATCTGTGAATACAGCAGAATCAGCCTCTGTAAAAGTTAGCCTGCTACTTCTTCTGGGGAGTGTAAACAGCTGATAAATATTCACTAAGTCACAATTAATTTGAAACAGCTGTTTCCGTCTCCCATTTTGCACAAAACCGTTCTTTGACAAAAGCAAAAACCATCTCAAGCGAGCGTAAAAGCTTTTTTCTTGCACTGAAGCCTTTTTCTTTTTTTGTCAAATTCTAGCATATTCATTTACCATTTCTAATGCAATGTTTCAAAATGCACATCAAATACATTAATGGAAACATGGCTGATTCTCAAAGCTGCAGATGGTAACTTTGTAGTAAACATCAATAACTTTTTGTGTTCTACCCGGAAAAAATGTCACAATACACATAGACAGCTATAAGTAAGTAACGTGGTCAGAGTATGGTGACATCTGTGTTTTCCCATCATGCCTCTGTATTCAGGATTAACAAAAATCCAATCGTTCCCATTGTATTTGCCCAGTCATTGATGCTATCCGTACTCTCTGTCCTGATTGGTCGGTTTACGCTGCGCTTCTTAGCGACAGGTAACGTTGGTACGAGCTGATTAGCTATTCATGACTTACCCTCCGATTTCTGTCTGCCAACAACAGAGTGTCTGCAGGCGACACTGTCAGTCAGCTCGAGCTCGAGCTGAGACAGACCAATTTACTCCGCTGCAACTTTCCCTGCAACCGTTTTGTCTCGGTTCAAACTGGACTTAAGAGAGGACAACAAACAAAACGCAAGCCTACGCAAACGGCCACAGCAGAGTTGCTTCCCAGCAAATTTCACGCTACAGCTAACGTTAGCTTGTTAGCTCATTAGCAGAAGTTACCCTCTGCAAGTTTAAGTGTGGCTACAGGTTGCGCAGAGTACACTTCTGACAACACTCAGGTGGTGAACCTGGCTTGAAACTTTTCTCCGATAAAACTTTGCCTTTTAGTCTGGCATTAATTTAACCTTAAATGGGTTTGCGTGTGAAAATAGTTTAAAGTAGCATTACAGAATGCAGTCCCTCAAAGATTAGGAGATGTGATAGTCAACAATGTGTTTTACAGGTTTCTCAAGTCTCTAAAACCTCATTCATATTTGATCCTACAGACCAAGAAAAGGAAACAGAACAGGGAAGGAGGGCCAAAAAGTTTGGGGGAATGGAGGGAGGGTGAAGGCTGCTAAGGAAAACAGAGAAAACAATGGAGGAAAAGAGGTAGGAAAGGTGCTTAAGGTTCATTTAATGTACAGTGAGCTGAAACCAAGGGTTGCATTTTTTTACAGGCTTCACAGGCAGACCACCTCTGAGCACTTAGATATTAATAGATATGAAAAAAGGTGTGTGTAGTTAACCTATTTGAGAAGTAGCCATTAGTTTGGTATTACTTTGCTGGAACGCCAGCTTTTAACAGGGCAGAACTCGCCTAGCTTTTATGTTGCGCCGACACATGGGGCAGGGACCGTAGCGGTCAAGTTCACGAAGCGTGACTGTTCTCAAGGCAGAGCTTCAGGTTTGGTCTTTCATCACCTTAAGTGGAAAACACACTACTAGAGTCTGTTTTTACAGAGCAGGTCACATATTTGAACACTTCCGGCTAGAACTGTTATAAACAAAAGAGAGAAGACTTTACTTTAGGCTGTTCAATGGTCACAACAGAGGATGAACAGGCTGCATGAAGAGGTAAAAACTTAAGAGTAATACTCCACACCTACTTCACCTGCAATAGTTCATCAACCAAGACCCCAATGACAATTTGCTGACTCTAATCCAAACTGTAAGCGAATCCTAATTCTTTTATTTAATCTCTTTGGGGGGGGGGGGGGTGTCAACATGGGACAAACATGTTCCCACAGCAGCTTAGAATAAACTTTAGCACCAGGTCTCTTCTGATGCTATGTTTATAGAAGCCCCATAACAAATTACTCTGTGACTGTGATCAGCACTTAATCCCCTTTCTGAGCAGACACGCAGACACTGAGGTTGGAGAAGTAAGCTTCTTGCATTTACACAGTCCCTTTTAAAATTCTCAGACTTCTGTTCAGCTGGTGTTAACAAATGAAATCCCTTCAAACATTCATAGCCGCTGGTCACAGGTAAGATTTCACAGTGCTTTGATTGTCAGTGGATTTAGACAGAAGACAGAAGGGAGCGGTGTGTGTGGTTGCATGAGAACACTGAGTTAAGTAAAATTTAAGGTTTTTGCACAATGTTCAAAATTTTTGAATTGCAAAATCAAGATTTCTTAATTACAACATAAGCAAACAATATATTGTTGCTGTCTGTGAAACTAACAATGTCATGGACAACTTGGCAAAGTAGCTCACACTAATGAGTCACAAACACTAATGTGAACGGCAGTGTGGACGTGCTTGCAAACTAAGTGGCTGGAGGCTCGACCGCTCATGACAGCCATGTGATGGGTGTTGGTCTGTTGTTTTGAATAAAAACATGTATGCAAAATAATGACAGCCCTGTAAGTTCCAGTGCGGCTCATTTGTCTTTCTACCAGCCACATCTAAAAGATGTTGGCCAGTCCCATTGATAATATTTTGGTCCGAAGCACAATATCTGGACACGCCCAGATTGCTATGAAATTACTTTTGTATCAAAGGTTAAATGTCCCAAATTTTATCTCAAAGACCTCGCCATCTTTCATCTTTTGCTAAAATGAAGGTAAAAATTCCACTTTTAAATAAAATGTTAAAAAGATTTGTAGAATGACATGAAATTTCCTTGTTCCCCAGAGAATGAACTCTTTCATTACTTTTATTTTGGACATTTAAAGGTAAACTTTGCACCACCCAATGACCAAAAGATTCTCCTTTTTTTTGTTTGTTTGTTTTCTGGCTTCAGTGGGTTTTTGCTTTCTGGGTCCAAAAGAGCATAAGAACTTAAGTCCTTGTCCAACAGAATTGTACTGATTTAAGGAAATAATTTTCTGATACGACCTTTATTTGAAATGAATGAAGAAATTTGTGATGTGGTAAAAACTATTCTGGGGCCAGTGGGGTGTAAGAAAATATTGATACATATTAATATCGCAATACTATGTTTTGCAGTATTGCATCAATTCTCAAAAACACTGTTTTTTAATTAATAGTTTTCATGCTAAGATTCGTAAAAGTGGTTTCTTTTGTTTTTTTTAAACCCCAGATAGCGAATGCATAAAAACTACTGCTATGACATTTATACATTTTACATGGTGTTTATACTAAGACAGTTTTACTGAAATAAGACTGAAAAAAAACATGCAATATATCACCTTGCTTATGGTACTGCAATATATTGTAATAAATCATATCATAACCCCTGTATTGTATCGCCAGACTCTTAACAATACACAGCCCCAGGGGCCAGTATGCATCATCTGATCTGGCAAAACTAAGTGTTCCCACAACACTACAATATGTTTTTATGCTACTAATGCTGTGTATTTAATGTAAATGCATTTAATGTCATAATGTCAGCTGCTTAAGTTCTCCCTCTGATTTCCAACTGTTGTACTGTCAGTGTCCTTGAGCAAGGCTCTGTCTCAGAGCTGTAGCTGGGTCTGTATAGTGGCTGCCCACTGCTTCTAAGGGGTGGATCAACTGCAGAGAATCAATATGTTGTACAATGATTATAATTCTTCTCCCTTTTCATAGACCCAGCTGCCAGGGCAAAAAAAAAACAGTGCTAAAATCAAGGGAACAAATAACTTAGCAACTACACTCTTTCCCACCAAGCCACCCACCTACACACATCCCGTAAAGAAGTTACAAATGATCTGCGTGTTACCACTGTGTGGGCTGTGAATGACTCCACACTACTGAGGTGTCTGGTAGGTTGTTGAGTATCAGGCACGGGGGGGGACCAGCATGAGCCTCTCAGTCAGGCTTTCCAAAGACCTTGAGTCATCGTCACCGACCGATCCAGTTACTCTCTTTTCATCTGGCCATGTAACTATTATCACCTTTTCCAGACGATATCTACTCTTAATTTACATCATGTTTTACTGAAGTCTCATGTCATTATCTGCCCATAGATACTCAGCACATGCACTTTTTCATGATCAGCGGACATCTGTAAAAACCCACAAGTTGAGCGGTCTACATGATAACCAGAAGAAAATAGTCTAGCAGTGCATGACTTTGTACCATTTTATTTTAGGGCTACAAGCCAGTTTTACTTGCAGAAACTCTGAAATTTATTATCAAAGTTATTGTTTTTGAGATGTTGTGTGTGAATAGCTGAATTCTGTAAATTTATTAAAGTTGTGAAGCTTGACAAATTTCTTGAGAGCAACATTTCACCAATGGCTTGGGTAATATCTCCATAAATCCAGGTAGGCGCAAGAGAGGCTTTGCTACTGGTCCTGCCTGAGTGCAATAATTTCATTCAATACTAAATCCAAATTGTGGTTTTAGCTGCATTTATACTGCCTTGTCTTGATGCCCATCTCCGATTTTTCACCTATTTCTGATTTTTCTGACTGCCTGCTTATCTACTTGTGACACAAAATCCTGTATCTGCATTTACAGTTGGTGAACGTCTGAGCTGCTCTTCACCTAACAGCTCCTTCTTGTTCCGTTGCTTTCACAGACGGTATAAAACTGCTCCAACACGTTTAAAATTGTTTAGCTGTCAACAAATGCTGAAAATGGTCGCTGGTTTGCTCTGCAAACTTTCATTCAATGATCGATAGTTGTAAGCTAGCTAAGCTAATGAACACATTGTACTTCTTGTGATTAGCCTACTTCAAAATAAAAGTCAACTCGCATTTACCAGTTATAAATTCTTTTAATGTGAAGCTGCAGCTGCAGGAAATGTTGAGATTTGCATAAGCAGTAACTTAACACTGCATTCTATCAATGGTGTCACAAGTCGGTGAGAAAATTTTGTCAAACAGCAACTTCACATGCCTGCTATCAAGCGCTTAAAACTGCACTGTCACAATAAACCCTTCTTGTAAATGGAATTGTTTCTGTACAAACCCTGCATTTTGCCTGCACTGTTTCTTACTCCTACGGCTTAAAAGACATAACTTAGTTCATGTTTTCTTTGGTAACAATTGTTACACATAACCAAATCATATCAAATTTATTTTCACATATGGATGAGGCCTGAATGGATCTGAGAATATTAGATTCCATGTGCTTTTTTACTACTTACACAAGCATAGTTCATATACAATCTGTGCCACATAAGAGGAAAAAAATGAAAGTGGGCCACTTGAACCATGTTGTGTAAATACTGTATGTTCAGATTCAATTCAGTTATATTAAAAACAACCAGTTAGGCATGCAGTTCATCTTCTCTATCAAAGTTATCAAAGTTAATTACCAAATACCTTCAGAAAGCAGTCACCTCTAAACTGCTGACCATACTGGCATCCACAGTGTTATTGTGTCAACCGTCATACATATGAGGTGGGAATGTATATATGTTGGCCTCTAAAGATATAGAACTATTATTCAAATTTTTCACTGCATTAAATGTTTTCCTTGTGCGCCAGAAGCAAAGGATTTGAAATTTGTTATTGGTCTATTTTTAGGAGGCCTTGTGATGAACAACTGAAATTTATCATTCTTTTTTGTTACTTACAGGGACTTCAAGATCTTCCTGCCAATACATACTTTACAGTAAATTCTCCCTGCCTCTGCTGGCATGGGAGAAAATAATATTAATACACGAAAAGACTGTCACTAAAAAGAGAGACATAATCACCCTTAAAACAGTTCCCAAGTAAAATTCAGAGTCAGTGGAACTGCCCAACCCAGTCAAAATACTGAAAAAGGCAAGACAGGGAACCCTGCAGAGCAGCTGTTGTAAATCACATCAGAGCCAGCTGAGAGTGCTAATTACTATCTTGGTGTGAAGACACAACTCAATCCATGCTAAATGTGTGGCCATAAACGTGTGGCGGAGTGAAGCTACTTGTGTGTGGGAATTCCCCTTGTGTTCAACATGTGCGTGTGGGTACAGGGTTTTTCGGCAATGGCCTGGTTTCTTTCACACATAAGTAAGATGGAGAGACAGAGTTATTACACCATGGAGAGCTGCCTTCACGGCACAGCTGCCTTAATGGTCAGGCTCAACAGGCCAGGCTATTCATTAGACTGGCATGTTACTAAACCAGGGATATGGTTTATGGGACAGTTTCGTGTGGGGAGAGATTCAGTCTTGATTCATCTGCCATTACTCCTGGCTTTGATGGGGTATTCAAAACCTCCATATCCAGAACGGTTGCACAAAAATTAAGTTCTGTTTCTGTGCTAGCCTGCTGTGTTTTATGGGACCAAGGAGGACATTGAAAAAGATTCTTCATAGCACAAAGGTGGGTGTATACTGTATTTGCATATCCTTTAAAAACAATTTTATTAAAGGATTACATCAAAGTACATCTTTAGTTTATTAAATAATTCTGCAATATTGGAGCCCTGCAGTGTGCGAGCCATTTTTTTCTTTGTGTCATAATTACAATCAACCTAGCACCTGCCCTCTTTGGTTTGGATGTACGTGTCCACTCGACTTTTGTTACATTAAAGTAAAGGCAGTTTGTAAGCGGCACAAGGTACCCTAGCTTTTGTGTGCAGCGCAGAAGGTCCTTCGTTGTGAGATGATTGCAGTTATAAAACAGCTGTAGTTGGGTTAGGTTTAGGCATCTAAATAACTCAGTTAGGATTTTAGCAAAAATTGTGCTTCCACAGTCACACATCTTTGGCTTCACATGACCCTTGAAACCAGGTCTTCGGGCTGAGGGTCCTGTGTATGACCTGCAACTGTACCTTCGCCTCTACCTCTGTTAGGTCATTGCTGTTCTACATACTACATTATTTCGTGGAAGGGTTTACCCATGAGTTTGTTCAAGACTTGGTGTGCCTCATACAGACACTAAAGAGTAGCTTGTGCGTCTGAATGAGGCACCAGCAGGCTTAACAAAGGTTTGTTTTAGTGTGACAAGCTGGGAATAACTCTGGTTTGGAAAGGTAGCTGACTAATTTGGTTTACTGTGCAGAGACAATAGTTCTACAGTTGCATTAGCAACATCCATTCCCAACAATACCCAAGAACATGTTATGTGTTTGAATGAAGTTGCCAAGCCAATTAAACACGTTTACTCAAGTACTGTAGTGTACTTCAGTACATTGCTGAGCTATTGATATTGTGATTCAATATGTCTACTTTATGAGTGTTTTTCATTACATTCAAAGGGAAAAACTTGTACTTTTATCACATTTACACTTATTTTAAAAACTGTAGTTACACGGTAAAAAAGAGATTAAAGTCCCCTTCAAACACACCTTTTTACTAAAATGTGACCGCAATTTGACATGCAGGTCTGATATCTATATAAGCACCTGAATCACGTGTACGGAAATTAATGACAACAATCTTACTAGGTTGGACCTAAAACATACCACAAAACTTTTGAGACAACAAAAGTCTGATTTTATTGCCATAAAATTAATGTAAAGGCATGCAGTGTAACTTGCATTACAGTAAGAAAAGTTTTAAATAAAACTTGTAATTGAAATGTTTAGATGGCATTCTTGCTACTTTTATTAAGTATAAATACAGTACTTCTTTCGTCACTGCATACACAGCAATTGATTCTTATCTGACTGACTAGGACTTTACAAAAAGAGATTTAAGAGAATAAAGAGCAGACTCGCATGGTTTCTGGTTCAATCACTCCATCTAGTGCCAGTCAAAGTCAAAAGTAATGCTTAAGCTGTTGGACAATATCTCAGCCATCAAAACATGAGTGTATTTTGACCTTGGCATCGTACCTAATAATCAAAGTCAAGGATCGTTAAGGACAAGTGAAGAGGACGAGACGTGAAAGAAAACAAGCACACACACATTGCAGCTGTTAAAGAGAGCGCTTTGCCACTGCACTTCATCTGCGTCCCTCTAATTACACCACTAGGAATAGATCCACAGATCCACCGAAGCGCTGCACAGCGCCAGCTGCCACACCAAGAGCTGGCAGTCAAGGTCCGCCCTCTGTTGAGCCTCCAACACACACAAGCCACTGGGGTTTCTTACATAACACTTCCAGGCCAAAACTTCTGGGCTTTCCAGGATCTGTTTGAGTCATGTCATTGTTTCCTGCTAAGTCCATCTTTCTTGTTTCTGCCATGTTGCTTGACCACGGTGAAGGGAGCCTCAGTAGTGCCAGGAAGGCAAGTCAGGAAAAACCAAATCCCCTCACTCTTTGGAAAGAGCTCACTTAGAGCCATGCCAATTAACCAGTCACTCAGGATTTGGGCTCGGATCAAAAAAGAGGCCTCTAATTATGGAACACTCCACAGCAGGCCAGAGATGAAAATGAATAAAAGAATAAACAATAATATAGAGAGTGCTGCAATCACAACAGTGGAAAAGAGGAGTTTCTACATTTGAACATTCATTCTAGTCTCATTGCACGCCTGAAGTGCAATGAAAAAAGAGATGTTTTTGTTTTTTGTTTTTTGGATACAAGTCTGCTACTGCCCTTCAGATTTGACCCACAGTATATGAGGCAAAAAGATTAAAAGTGTGTTTAGAGATTTAAGTTTGATGATGTAAGGGTCACAGGGGACCCTGTCAGAATCTCCAAGTACACCGAAACTAACTGCCATATGTTCTGCACTGTACTACGTTGATGGTGCACACCACTCAAACCTTGCTTCAAAACGTTGAAAGAAAAAAAAACAAAACACCTGAATGTCAAAAGTCAAAAGCTTTAAGTTGAAATAAGCAGGGGACTGCATTACTCCCGTCCTTACATCCTTAGGGTTAGGGCAACCCTAAGGGCTTGCTGTTCCTTTAGTATAAACTGCAACATTCTTCTGACTGTCAAAATATCTCTCTACGGTCTCATGCTTACATTTCTACAAAAATGTTTGCCCCCTCACAGTACTATTACAGCTCTCAGGTCCTCCCATCATGGGATGTTGGCTATGCCCTGTTGTTGGAAATAAAAGGCCGGGGACGGGACTTTTTCTGTCCCGCCTTCTCTGCTTTGGAATAGTTGGTCACTAGAAAGCCTTGGTCTGCTGATGTAAGTTATGACCAGCCTGTATTCTTGGCTTTTAATCATGATTAATCTGTGAATATTTGTTTTTGACTGACTGGCTTTAAAAAATTTTTTTGTGTGTTTCTGTTCTGTTATGTATTCCTTTATGCTTGCATGTGTGTACATTTATGTCTGTCCTTGTGAAGCACTTCAGGGCAAAATATGTTTGTTTTTTAAAGTGTCATTGTATAAAAATGTATTAAAACTTGATAAAGAAACTTACAATTTAACAGATCACAAACCATTTCTAAATTTAAGTGGCTTTGAAATTGCTTGCTTTAGGTAGTGTACTTTGGTGGTTCACATTTTGTGTGTGATTTTTGGGAGGTGCATGAGGTTTGTTAGTAGACGGGGCCTCCAGACAATCATGTCTAGTCTGCCTTTTGTCTGCAATATCATCGTGTTCCTGCTCAGAGCTGCTGAGTTCAGTCATAAGTCGACGCAAGTGAAGGATTCTTGGAGCTTGGAGGTCATGAGGTGAGAGTCATCTATCAGCAGCTCCTTTATTAACTGCACATGCACACACAACACACACAGCATTAAATACATGAACACACACCCTTACACACACCACTGGAGAAACGGGACCATACACAAACTGACATATCGCACACACAGCCTTGACAAGGTAGCCTGTTCACACTTACAACGCATCTACTATCCCCTTTCTTTGGGCAGTGGAGGTCAGCAATGCTAAGAAAGTGGGAAAGGAGAAGTCAGAGGAAAACGTGGTGAAAAGTGAGTATAAGATTTAATCATGGAAGCTGCTTTCAGAAAACAGATGCATGAAATAACATTAACACAAAGTTAAAAAAAACATTTCACCAACATTTCTTTAAGCTGTCTCAAAGTCCTACTTGTAACTTAAATGGCTGCATGCCTTTGAAATCACAACACACTTTACTAAGGCTACATCCACATAGCTGCGTCTTAAATTTAAGACTGAGTCTTAAATCGAAGACACTCCTCGTCCATATGCGCAGTGTAAGCTCCACAGCAGCTCTACTCTCCAGCCAAACTACACGCATGTCACATGACCACTCAACGTCACACAGCACCTGTCCATTCAAACAGTGTTTCGTCTTTCTGTTATCTAGTCTGTGAAATTAGCAAGCGGTTGTTTTACTTCGATGTGTGTGCAGTCAATAACTTCCAGGCACTGTAACAGAACTCATCGCTGATGAACTTTGTCACTTTGGGCTCTGTAGGACGTGTTTTGATGAAATGTTCATTTGGCTCCAGGAAAATGATGACACTCTAGCAAACTTGTCCGATGATGACAGAAACAACTTGTCAGGATATTCCAAACGCATTGGTGGTTTTTCAGAGTCTTCCCTCATCATTTAAGCAACATTATTTCAATGTGCAGGTCAGCTTTGTGAAAACATTCACGAGCAGCCACATTTTTGTCTTTCCCTCCACATGTGGACGCACTTTTTTGTTCAGGTCAATCAGGGCCAATCTGGGCCGACGTGAACGTTTTCTCGTCATTGCTCTGGAACCACAACTCCGTTAATAAAGTTTTGCCAATCAATGTAGGGCTGATAGCGCCGCTGAACACAGGAACTGTCGCAGTTCAATGAATAATATCTTTCCTCCTGTGCATGTAAGCAGAGGTAACATAATGATAAATGCAGAATTTAACTGTACAACAGCTGTCAGCAGAGACAACAAGGTCAGCAACACTTGTAATTTGTTAAAACGTAGCCAAATCAGCGTGTTCCTGTCAACGACTGTCAGCATGTGTGAACTGTTCAAAGACACACTTAGCAGCTCGCAAACAGCATGACGGAGAGTAGCAGTATAGCATGCCAAATATCTGGCCCAGTCACAGGTGTGCAGGTACAAAGGCCGTACTGGCCATCGGGAGCACCAGGAATTTTTAGTGCTGGCCTGACCTGCTAAGTGGCCAGAAGACAAAAAAACCCCAAAACAAAACAGTGCCCAGAGTTCACCCAACAGATGCAGTTTGCATCAAAATTTATACACCAGCACAAAATTTGACAATTAATATTACATCAAATCATTAAAAAGCTACTTTGACTATAGGCCACAGCCTAAGAACAAACTTGTTCAATGCAAAAAATGGCCTTTGCAGTCAACTTGACTTTAGTTTTCGGTACATCAGTGCAGGAGGACTGCTAGGGAAACATTTTGTAAAAATAAAAATATAAACAATAAAAAAAATGTTTTAGTTTGTGACAAATTGATGTCTATGGTGAAACTATGCTTTGGTTTGACTGAGAGTCAAACCAAAGAGAGTCCTTTAGAGGGTTAAGCTTCAGTTAGGTCGCACCTAAAACATTTTAGTGAAATAAATGTTAAGTGTTTTTTGTTAGTTTTTTCTTTTGGTTTGGTTTTTGAAAAAAACCTTCACTCAAGTATATTAGGCTTGATTTGCAAACTTAATTTATGAATACCTGTCAGGTTACTATAAAGACAGATCAAACTGAGGTGAGAAGATACAAATTCCTCCCTACAGTCTTAAGTGACAATTTTTGGTTTAAAAAAAAAAAGAAAAAGCAATAAACACACCTAAAGATGAATTTCATTGGTACTTTCACTGTTGTTTTTTATTTTATTTAGCCATTGCGATAATATTGCTATCATAAATGCTTTGGGCCATGATAGTCATGTACTGAAAATATTATACCTTGACGGCTTTATTGTCATATTTTAAATATTGTTTAACACTACTTTAATTAAGCGCTTTACTTTGTTTTTGATAATGTGCCTCAAGTAATTTTAAGCCGGTCTGTATTCCCAATATTTCATCAATGTAAAAATGTTAATGACCCTTCATGATTTTTTTTAATGTTTATCATCTAAAGTCAAAGCTTTCCTTAACCATTTTTAAATTAGGTTACATTTTTTAACCACAAATGTTTAGAAGAGAATTTTTATCAAACCAAATTAACAGAATATAACGACTAAGGTTGGGTAATGACTGACAAACGTCAGGCTTTTTGTTCGTCTCTCATTTAACTGAAAGAATAACCTATGGGTGCATGTCTCACCAATTTTCTATTTGTGACACAATTCCTGTCTGTTTTACTGTCTGCGTTTGACGCTGTTACCTGTCTTCAGGTAAGTGTAAAGGCATATGTTGTGTTTCCTCTGACTGAAGACGTTACCTTGGAAAATATAAATAAATACACCATAAATAAATCTGGGTAGCTCTGCCGCAGAGACAATAAGAGGCAGCCACAATGTGAGCCAAACTCCATTTCACACCTGATGGATCAGAATCACTTTCTAGCTTCCCGTGTCTTTCCAAACTGCTCTAGCTCCTTCCTCTGAAATATCTGTGTTCATGTGTGTGTGTGTGTGTGTGTGTGTGTGTGTGTGTGTCTTACCACTGGGGTTAAATTGCATGCAGGATATGGGTTTGTCATGAGCTGGGAAGTGAGCCACCACTCCATCTCCGTCCGAGTCCTCACTCACCAAGACCTGGAGTATAGTATACACACACACACACACACACACACACACACACACACCACACCGCCACCACACACACACACACACACACACACACACACACCACACCGCCGCCACCGCGTGCGCGCGCACACACACACACACACACACACACACACACACACACACGCAAGTCATTTTCAACAATGAGAACATTGAACCCAGAGCGGGACTTTCCCCTGCTCAAGGATTTCTCTTCACATTTTGGTTTGGTCTGATATCATCACCACACTCCGCAGTGTTCTTTGACATCACGAAAAGTGAAATAACTGGACGTTAAACTTCTTTCTGAATGTGCCATTGCCCTCTTGTGGATGGAAAATAATTAGAAAATCCATATTACGTCACAGGCAAGAGACTAAAAACCAAAGCACTCTGTCCAGAACCCTTCTCTTTGTGCAGTGTCAAAGACACCATGAATCATTAATTTCTGAGCTGTATCTTGTTAGTGTTGGTGCTTCAGCAAGAGGCTGTACTTAGAGTAGTGCGGACATGGAGTATGTCCTAACAAGAGACAAGAATATGGACGATTTACTTTGGCAATAATGAGGCTTTGACAACACCCCATGACAGCAAGTTTTTCCCTTAAACAGCTAGAAACTGGCATCCAATGTAGTTTTGGCACGCTACTTCTAAAGCTTACCTAAGAAAATGAACTTATATGTTTCTTTGCACAACCAAGGTCTGCTCCCAAATCTCTGTGTAAGTTTCTTGTCAAGAATGGCACAAACCTAACAGAGGCAAAGAGGAGACGAGGACTGGCAGAAAACCCCGTTTGTCACAAACAGAGATTACAAATGAGCCAAGACGTGAGGCCATTTTGTGTACAAGTGTGTGTCTGAGAGAGCGAACACCTACAAGGGGTTAAATTTGGCGCCAGTGTTGCATTAATGATGTCAGTAAAGCTGGCTGCGCATTTTAAATAGGAACTAGTCCAAACAAGAAACAGCCTCTAATCTAAAGGGTTTCATGTCAGACTACAAGCAAGAAAATAAGAAGAAAAAAAAAGGGAAAAGGGGAGAACAGAGAGAAAGAAAGAGGCTGGTGACATGAAGCAGATCACTTTTATTACAGTCCAGGCAGACAATGTTGCTCTGTGAGGGAATCCTGCTGGAGCCCTTTGAAACAGGAGTGGACTCTCCAGAAACGAGGGCGTCGTCTCACAGGGAACACCGCGTGTTATGATGTTGCTGTTCCAAATAAGGACTTTCAAAGTCTGTAGGGGAATATCCTGCTCTTCACTTCTATCATATCCCTGCCTTTTCCCATTTCTCCAAAATCCCACCCGACCCTCCCACTGGTCACTGGCTTCACTGTCAATCAATTTCTCCTCTGTTCCTACCTATCCCCTCTGCCTGGCAGAGCCTGTGTTTACTGCCTGTGTACGGTTACAGTGTGTCGACTGGTGACAAAGTGCAGGCCTGCTTCTGGAGGCTTAGTTCCAGCTTATAAAACAACATACTGGTTACAGGGCAACTACAGTTACTGTGTAAGAGAGAAGGAGAAGGCCTCTGAGTGAGTGTGTGTGTGTGTGTGTGTGTGTGTGTGTGTGTGTGTGTGTGTGTGTGTGTGTGGTGACTACATCACCGACAAACTGTACTATGTACGCTAGCACGCCTCATTACAAATGTGACAACTACCGCAGCGTGATTAATCTCAGTCCGGAGTGTCTGAAGAGAATTAAGGGGATAGAGGCTTTTAGCTTTTCTTTTCTTTTTTTTTAATGTAATGGGGAGATCTCACTGAAGGGAACTTGCATGGTTCAAACCACGTCTTTGTTTTTTGTATGTGGGTTACAGCGGAAACGAGCATGAATAAAAATGAAAGTATTGTTTTTGCCTCCTCCTCTACTGAGGCAACAAGGACAACACAAACAAAAATTTCACCACCTTAAGCTGACGCATCCAGCTCAGATTGTGAGGGAACCAATTATCATATGACAAGAATATACCAACTGTTTTAAAGTCCAAACAACAAAACCAAAAGACTACATTGTACAATCTGGAACAACAACATTACGGCCAGTTGTACTCTGACACTGTACAGAAATGATCAATATGGTCACATTTCATTGTGCTTAGGGTAAGAGATCAATAAGGGTGGGAAAATTTGAAAATTTCATGTCATGATTACAGTGGCCAAATTAATTGCAATACACAACATTATTGTAATAATTCAAAAATCTAAAAAAAATATATAAACAAAAAAATTCTAAAGAAAATTGAAAAAACACTTCAAAATATATATAGATACATTAAGAAAACATCAAGAAATTGAAAAAGAGGATAGCAATAAAACATACTGTAATCACTTTACCTTACAACCTTTACTGAATCATGTTCATAGGGGACACATGTTGATAAAAAAATAAAAAAATAAAAAAGGTTATTCCGGCATAAGTGAAGGATAAATAAAAAACACTGTATAGGTAAGTCCAACTTGCATTGTAGAGTGGACTGTTCTCTGTTCACTTGCATGAATAGTGAGAATTACATTATTTTACTCATAGCAGACACTTTAATTGACGATTATGACAATTATGCGATTAACTGAAATTCACCACGATTAAATTATTGTGTTTTTATCGCAATTAAAGATAAAAATGGACCTGGATATAACTTTCCAACATTTATACTTCTTATTTTTTTTATCAAATGTGTGACAGATATTTTAACAAGAGAAAAACTGCACTATCTTCTGGAAATAACTGTGCATCAACACGGACAAAGTTTTTTGTTCCACGGATGATATTATTATCTTTCAGTATTTTCTAACAATGTCATGGATTTCTTTCTACAAAAACATGATATTTTTTAGTAGGGCTGGGAGATTAATTGAATTTCAATTTCAGGTTCAATTTTGGTTTTCCACGATCATAAAACGCAAGGTTATTGAGAGAAAGCGATTATGTGGTGCATGACGAGTCTACCAGTTACTCGCTTTCTGTCTTGTGTTGTAAATCAAGCGCAATCCTTCCCAACCAATGTGCTCAGCCCCTCCTCAAGAGCGAAAAACAGAAGTTTCAGCCCAAGTTGAGAGCAGTGAATCATAACACATCTCCTCTCCAGTCGCTTTGAAACTTTGTTAATAAAATTTGTAAGAAGGCAGAAAGTGTTAGCCGTTGATAAAACAAACTCTGTGGTGTGGAAACACTTTGGCTTCGCAGTCTCGGACTTGAAACAAACTACAATTAAGTGCAA
>JAPQLA010000023.1:1780422-1794038 GCA_029822935.1 Naso vlamingii | reverse complement strand
AATATGTCGCTTTT
The DNA here is from genome assembly GCA_029822935.1 of Naso vlamingii. Taxonomy (NCBI): domain Eukaryota; kingdom Metazoa; phylum Chordata; class Actinopteri; order Acanthuriformes; family Acanthuridae; genus Naso; species Naso vlamingii. The sequence goes on along the minus strand of JAPQLA010000023.1, from coordinate 1,794,024 downwards.
CTGATAAGCTACTTCTGCAATAGATGACTGCGTGTGTGTGTGTGTGTGTGTGTGTGTGTGTGTGTGTGTGTGTGTGTGTGTGTACTACCTTGTTCTCAGCGTAGGCCAGCCAGCGGCTTCCCAGAGCTATTGGATTGAGGCTTGGGCCAGGACAGGGATAGCAGCCTGAAAGGACACAACTATGATCAGGGCACAGAATGAGGCTGGGAAAAACAGTCTTCCAACCATTTCATCCTCAGAGCTGCAATTATTGATTCAGATTCAATTCTACGTGGTATCACACTCCTAGCAAATATTTAACAATGTTGGAGGTACTAACTTTTAACTCAGATGTGACTTGAAGTACCAAAAATTCCAATAAAGCTATGTGACTTCCACAAACATGTACTACATTTCAGCAAAATGATGTCTACCCACAATTTTTCTCCACACACTATTTTATGAGGCAACAGATTTATTACCATAAATAGAAAGTCAATTTTTAAAGCCGACTGGTATTATATAGGCTTTTGTTTTTGATTTACTGAATACAGAAGGACACCTTTTTCAAAGAATTAACCTTAAAATACAAAATTTAAAAGTCGGTGAAGTTAATTTGTTAGACTGAGGGTGCATCAAGTAAACTACCAGTTTAGTTTTTAAACAGACAAACAAGGGGGATTTTAACACAGGTTTGGCACGGGGAAACAGAGGTCACAGTGATGAAGTGGTGTTTTTCTTTTTATCCTTCATGTCCTGTTGCTCCCAAAATCAAGGAAACACATTTCAAAATTGTATGTGCTATTTACCTGTTTAGCGATTTTTTTTTTTTTTAAACATAAAAGATTTCATTTTGATGTGAATCCTTGTGTTTTTTGTTCTTCAAATGTGGAAAATGTTGAACATCATAACATTATTAACACTATTCTTCGATTGTTCATACAACAAACTGTCTTGGTCTGATGTCCACAGCTGGTTGCCTTTAAATACTGATAACATTCCCTAATTTACATAAAATTATATTATCTGTTATACAGATACTTTAAATGCTAACATCACAGATGTTATTAACTCTGTTATAATTCTGGGTAAACAACATATTGATACATGTAAAAGGAAAAGTATCCACCCCTCTTCTTCTTTTACATGTATGTGTTATTTTGTCAAATATTATAAATCACTACACTGTATGCATAAAACAAATAGAATGGCCAGAAAACTTTATTCTGATATATGAAAATCCTTGTTCTTTTAATGTCTCTTACACTTTAGTGCTCCTTTGATTGTTTACCAAATTATAATTTTTCTATTAACATTCCACCACAATGGTTCAATCAGCATGGTGTTTTTTTAAAAGATATTTTCAGATTAGAATTTGTTTCATCATTCCATCATTGCCTTCTTAAAAATTCTATTATCTATATTTCTGTGACTTCTGTCCCCTTCTCTTTTCTGTTAATTTCTTTGTGTTAATAAAGAAATGAAAAAACAATGATCAGGGCAAGGTTGTCACATGGTAATTTCAATAGAAATCAAATTCATACATATTTTGGTTACTGATTTCATGATCAAAAGTATGCAGGAACAAACTGGAACACATATGCAAAGATGTATGCATATAATCCTCCTTCCTGAAGAGTGTCTGCAGCTATCTTAAACCATTAATGTGTTTGTGGGAAGTGTCTTGTTGGGAAAGAAAAATGGGAGTCTAGAGAGAATGACGGTAGTATGTTGTTTTTAACCGTTGTCTGTATGTGCAAAGTATGACCTAATGCAAACTGCGGTACACAATAAATTGAGGATGGCTTCTTTGCTGATTGACCGACACAATAATCCCTCTGGGGACACTCACACCACACACATTTACATTGCAAACACAGCCGGTAATCTCCAGCAGAAATAAAAATAGCAACCAATAATCCTAAATGACAAATAAAGCTGTGTCTTTACTAACAGCTAAATGTCTTGCAAATCACAAGAATATATTTGTCTCTTTTCACTAGAACAGATGTGGAAGTAAACAAAAGGTGGACTGCTATGATCAAAACTAAGCACCCTGTATGGAGGCATCTGTCACTTCTGCTGCAGGGTTAAATCAACCAGAAGCAGGCAAACATGTGCTTGTAAACAGGCTAGAGAAATTATTGATATTGTTATAAATATCTCTGAATGCAAGCAGATCAAGACAGCAACAGTATCCCTTTATCCAGTATAAGTAAACACACAGCAAAATAATGTTGATCCACTAATGATCACACCTGCTGCGTTGGAGAACACAGGCCCCTGTCACAAACACACTCAGCTAATGTAAGTGTGTGGAAATGCAGGGGCAAATGGCTTGCTCATAATAATTTAGTGCTCAGGGAGCAGATGAGGTAAAGCCAGTAATTTGGGATGCTGGGGAACATGCTAGCGGGGAGAAAATTGAGGTGGGGGGTTTGAGGTATGCCACAAGGGCTGCTGGTGTTTGACATCCTGGCTGAGGAGCAGGGGGCCGACCAAGCAGAGGAAACACGTGACAGGTGGAATCAAAGAAAAGAAAGCAGGGTTGGAGCTTTCGAAGGTCATGGCATACTATAAATATAATATAATGTTTTAATATTTAAAACCATGTCGATTACTGATGTTGATTTTTGTAATTTAGATCAAATTTATGGTGTGGACAGGACATTTACACTTGATTACTGCAGAAAGTTCTATTACAATATATTTTATTCTTAGTAAATCATTTGGGGCATCCAACATTGGTTTGCATGACTGGCCCCTGGCTACAAATACAAAAGCATGCAACAACAATTTAGAGCGTAAAGTAACAGAGTCTTTGACAACATTGCCTGTTTTGCCTTTTAACATATAAAATGTGTGTTAAAGGCAAAACAGTATGTGGTAACAAACTGAAAAAAATGAATAAACACAGATAGTCAAACCCACATAATATTAGGCCAATTGGAGGCAGATATGACCAAGCCCTAGTTTACCCATTGTGCTAAATGTTTTAGATCAAGGCGGTTTTTGGTCACTTTAGATTTAAATACAGAAAGTCAAATCTCATAAACTGAGAATCTCAGATTTCTCAAATCATCCAAAAAAGGAAAAAAGGGTAAATATTATCTCTGTTAACTATCAAGCTCTCACAACAGAGAAGGAAATTGGTTTGCAGAATCACAATTTCCTGAGAAGTCTAAGCAGCCCAGACACCTGCCTGAGTTTCAAAGAGTTGTGGAAGCGTTAATGGGAAAAATAGAGAATTCCCTCATGACTAATTTTTCATAGCATTTAAATTGTAGCTGTTGAATTGTACAAATAATAATTAAAGTTGCAAGATTATCAATTAAACATCGATAGTCTTTTTGAGAATCAATACAACATCGCAAGACATAATATTGACGTATCAATATTTTCTGACACCCCTAATACTTATACTTGCTATTTTGAGTGCAGAAGTACATTTACACTAGGCCTGGGCGATACAGATGAAAACTCTGTCAAAATAGTGAAGCTTCATATCAGCTGATATAATAATTATTAATTATGTAGGTTGTGACTGTCAACTAGTCGTTCACTCTAAGGGGTGGTGGCAGCTAAGGTGATAAAATGAGAAAATAACACCATATTGTACACAGTATTGTAAGGATGACTATTGGTAATTCAACAAAATATTAACCCAATGACATTTTTAGATAAATAACCATCAGTAATGTGAATAAGTTGGTAAAGGTAAACAAAAGAACAACAAGAATAGTCTGGTAAGTTCAAAAGATCACATCACTGTACTGTAGGCCTAATGAAGCCTTTTCAACTAGGAAAAGACAACACTTTTGCCAAATTGTGATATAACAACACCCAAAATCTGTCATAATATTTTGTCTCACATCCCAATACAATACAATATCGATACACCGCCCAGCCCTAATTTACACAAACAAGTTTGGCAAAATACAGTATGCTGACCAGGGTATTATATTTAGAACAATCAAAAAGTTGAGTGTGGATACCTGTTCACATAATAATCTCAAAGGTTACCCAGTTATTTATGAAGCCGAGGGGGAGGGACCACCAACCTGCACAGCTGGCTAAAAGCTGTTTTGGTAACACATCTCGTCTCTATAATGCATTATAACACATTATGAACATATATAACGCATTATAAACACATTTATAATGCATTATGGGTGGTTACACCACGGTCTTGGTGAATACTCAATAATGATAGGCTAGAGGGTGTCAATTAACTTTTGATATACTGGCACCTATGGAACACCTATGGAACCTATGGTACATGGTTATTATTAGACGATTTCATAAATTTTACCAGAGCTCCGCGGAGAGAAGGAGGGAGGATCATCACATGAAGCAGGAGCAGCATTTCTGCTGGTAACTTTTCGCTGTGACCGCCACGGCAATACCAAATGTCAAAAGCAAATAAAACATTTTGCTATCAGTCAGCTGATCCGCTTCCTCATTATATACACTGTTATTATTAAATGTGTTAGTACATTCACCTGTGAGGCCTGTGCTGCTCTCTTTGGAGCCTCGACAGGAGGTGAAGATGACCCATGACCAGAAGTCTATGAACACGCAGCGTATTACATGATCTTTCGCTGCACATTCAACCCGTGCTGGACTCCTCATGTCAATTAGCTGTCACTCTGTTGTGGGAAAACGTCACATTTCCATACAGTCACAGAAAATAAAGTCATGAGACAGTAAAGTGTGCAGCATCCTTCTCATAACCCAGCGCACTGCAGAGTCTCTCCTCCCACAGCTGCTGACAGCCTGTCACAGCAGGGCCGCTCCTAGACATTTTGGGGCCCTAGGTGAGATTAGGATTTGGGGCCCCAAAACTGCTACGGCATCAGTTAACCACCATTTCATTTTGTTCTAAAATATTTTGGGGTTGTTTACTTTCTTATTTAGCGAGTGAAATGTATGCACCACACAGCCAGAAAAAGTACGTCCTAGGCAGGGCAAGTAGGAATTTAGATGGGGCAAGTAGATTTGAGAAGTACTTACCCTACCGGGCAAGTAGAAAAAAACCTTAATGTCGGACCCTGGGCCTTATGGAATTGTAATGATTATTCCAGTTATTAGTCAAGCTCTCAGATGTTGCAGGGGGAAACAGAGTAGTTGCTTGCTTAAAATTTTCTATTTTGACAGTGAAACACAAAATATAACACAATGGTCTAATTATTATTTTCTTTGGTAGGTGACCATGGTATGAGCAGGATAATGCCCTCCGAGGTGTCCATAATTAGGAATGAATAGACCTCGCCAGGGCAACGCCTCATGCCTCTTAAGTCGTCTATGCATACCTGGTAATGGACATCTTGTTGGGCATTATCCCTTACTTATGGTTATGGTTAACTCTAACCCTGTTTATGAATATTGTAAGTATGTTTATAATGCATTATGGATGCATGTTTTTAGGTAAGTGTTACCATTTTTTTTTTTTTTATTTGCTGAAAAACAAACTAAACAATTTACATAACTCAAAGTCTGGCGCATAGATTGATCTAGATTACACACAAGTTTTAATAGAAAAGGAAAAAGATTCAAGATTTCCCATCAGCTCCGGAACAATGCAATCTGCATCAGATTCAAGAGCTCTCTCTACTCTAGACTATTGTTAATATGTTATGAAGAGGTTTTTCTTCACCAAGGAAAGAATTCTGCAGTTATTCAGTGTAGATGTTTTCCGTGGACTTCCAGGCCCTTCAGTGTTGGTGAGGTCAGCAGTATATTTCTTCTTGATAGGAATGTACCAAGTTGTTGTTGATTTGAACCCTCCTAATGTTTCTCCTGTCTGTCTGATGGGTTTGTTTTGCTTTTTTCAGAATGCTGATGGCGTACTTCACTGGCATTGACAGTGAAATATCTTCTTTAAGTTCTTATTGACCTACATGCTGAGAGTTCCGAGGACCAGCTACCAATTGCAAATTCAATATCTGTGATCAAATTCAGACCTTCTGCTTAATTTGTGATGAAATACTGAGGGAGCAGGCCACATCTAGCCATAAAACTGCTTGGCAATCATTGTCCAATTACTTTTGACCTGTTTGTTATTTGTAAACGCTTAATGCAATACTTGTTAAACTCCTTGTTTAGTGCTACAAGTAATAGTAGTAAGAAGTCAGATTGTTTTATTTCATGATCTAGTAGAAAGAATGCAACTCGCATGTTGTTTATAAGTCTTGGAGCTCACGGAGTGAATGCTGTGTATAGATTTACTCTTGTTTTATCCTTTTTCTACCACTCTCCTTTTTCACCTGCTTTTGTCCCTCCTTCAAGGGAATATTTTTCTCTTGGAAGACTGAGTTGCTTGTGTCATTTAGTTGCTCCACCATCTGCCATTTCCATCACTTGGAAAATTACTGGGTGAAAACAGCGCGCTCTCTTGTTTTGATTGCACAATGGGTGACGCAGTTTCTTTATGCTTTATTTTTCCACAAAATTTTGCGGAACAAGAAAATAACACAGAGAAAGCAAGGCTTATAGGGGACCAATGTCAGCGTGGAAGGTGTCATTTTTCTATCACCATGACACGGAGCAATCGGTTTTCACTTTAGAATGAGAAGTCTAAGCCAAACAGTTGTCTGTTTCCACCTCCAATATCAATATTAAGTAAGTACTGCAGTAATGACAATTGGTGCATTCCCAAAATTTTAACACAATGACATTTTTGATTAATTAAATGTGAAAATGCTAACTTGTATTGGAAAGCGCACTGAGTGAAGAAAAGACAAGTGAAGCACTATATAAATGTAGTCAATTTACCAATTACCATTGTCTCATATTACAATATCAATACTAATTTACTGCCCAGCCCTTCCAAAGCAATGCTTTTCTCCAGCTTTCATACAGCAAGGCAGCAAAACAGGCTAAGATCTACCACCTGTCATCACATTTGCAGTTAATTCTTTGAAGTGATAAAAGCTTAAAACTATCAACAGAGGCCTTGTCTTTCACTTGGTGCAAAGGCGGCGTACAGCGAAACACAACTGTCATTGCAATTTTCCAACCAAGGCAGCTGTCATTTTCATGCCCAGCACCCACATTGTCAATGTTCTTGCGATCATTGTGCACCCTTTGAAGTGCTGATCTCAAAGTGAGGTATGGTCGGGTATAATGTTGGCACATTGCTGTCTTGTGGCGCTAGAAAGCTTTTGTGCTATTGACCAAAAAAAACACCCACATCTAAAGTCTAACACAGTGTTGTCCTGCTGTAGAGGGCACACTACTTAGATAAGTGTACACTGGCACAGTCACAAGACCCATACACTCTGCTCGTGAGACATGACATGCAGCAAGACCCCTCATAAGAGGTGAAATAGCTTTTCAGTGAAATTCTGTATGCAGTAATATCATGGATCATAATAACTCTGTGTACTGAGATGACTGCTGCTTCCACTGATGATCTCCTCGCATGCTTTCACCTTGCACATGAGCCTACCCTTTTGCTCAGGGCTAAAGCGTTCACTTCTGTGAAAGATTGCCTCTGTCATCTAAAGAGGGGTGCGCCCTGTTCAAGAGCACCTGAAATCTACAGGAGAGGAGAGACGACATTAACTGGATTAATCCTTGTTACACCCAAAGAACACCTATAATTTTTTAAGGGACTAAATCCACCCCCTTTGCACTTTGCGCCTCACTTTGTGCCCAGATTATGCCCTGTCTAAACAGCATAGTGTACTTGGACACACCCCAATTGAAATAACGCCATGCGCTTCAGACTTTGCACCAAATATTGTCAAGATAGGGCCCCAAGAGAGAGGCTAGCCCAGAAACCTGGCTAAAACTAGAGCCTGACCAATACGGGATTTTTGGGGCCGATATCAATAACTGGAGTAAGAGAATTCCAATATCCTGTACACATCAGTTGATACTGAACATATATAATCTCTGCTGAATGTGGTTGTCAAGTACTTGTGACAAAGACATGGAATAGTGGCAGGATATACGATGTCTTAAACTTCACTCCAAACTTCAGTGCACTGAACTGTAAACACTTAAATTTTTTGTTATTAAATAACGAGCCACAAAATACGTAATTACACCATTTTAAATCACTAGTCCAAGCATTTTTTCAAGCCAGCAGTTTTTACATCAATGCATATTGGTGAACCATATGCCAATACCGATCACCCAACATCGGCTGATAATATTGGCCAACCAATATATCAGTCGGGCCCTAGCTAAAACCAAACCTAGCTATGCTAAGGGCAGTCAAGGCAGTCCAGCTGACAGCCTACTTAAGGTTATTTGAGATCCCAGAAAAAAACATTTTTTTTTTTACCTTGTTTTTACCAACAGAAATGTAAAAGTGTAGCATGACTTCAGATGGCACTGATGTACAACCAGCTGTTACAGAGACACTTTCACTGTCCCATAACACAGTAGGTATAAAATCATGATTATTGAGTCATTTCTCTGAGAAAAGCTGAACAAGACTGTTGAATTAAGATGACTGTCTGTTCAAGGGACACTCACTTGAATACAAAGCAAGAACATAAACGTGGAACAGGCCTTAAGTGCTCATAAATACATGCCATGTCCACCATTAGATCACTAGAAAAGAAACGGACATACAATAGTACAATGGCTCATCCAAAGCAGAGCTGCACACATTACAGGACCCTCTGTTTACTGCTTTTATGGCCCAAACAGACCAAACAACGTTATGAAGAGGAGGCCCCTGCATGCACAAACGATTAATAACTATTGAGCATGTTTGGTTTCCTGTGGCCCAGACACTGATAGGGAAGGCAGGCAGACAAAGAGGAGACACATTAAAGCCAGCCGGTAAGGTCAGTTTACTCCAGTCAATGACTTAAGTGGACAGCAATGGCCATGTAATACAGTCTGGCCTTTCTTTCACAGCCTCCTTGAGCAGACATGGCAGGTACAGCCAAGAGGATGCAAGAGCTCTGTTGTAAACACTGTAGCTGAGTATAGCTTCGAATAGAGGACTTCACATCATTTTTGATAAAGCAGAGTCAAGTTTGGGAGGACCCCACTGCAGCAGGCTCTAAGGCTTATTTCCTTATGATCGATGATCTGCTTTGTGATTAGTTAACTTGTGAGGGAATCAATGATCCTGTTTGGCACTGTTAGTGTTGATACACCGAAACAAAAACAAAAGTGTAACTAGCACGGTTTGTTTTCACGACTGCATATAGTACACAACAAAAGTTGTTACGTTTCCATTGTCAAAAAACCTGATGGAAATTAATAACATTAAAACTCTTTTCTCTGGGATCTGAACCATAACTTCTTCTGAACTGAAAAAATGTCATTTCAGGAGATAAACAGCAGGCATGAAAAAAGGGTATGTACATGTTACAATGGAAAATCAGCTCTTTAAGTCAGATAAAATTCATGTGTTCAAGTTTCTTACTTGTAACAAAGAACTTCTTAGTGAAGGTGCAACTGTCAAAGGCAGCAATCTTCTCTTGCAGGCTTACAGCAAGAATGCTTTGAGAGAGAAAACAGTTCATTAATAAAATAAAATGAAAACAAACATGCAATATATCATAAAATAAACCGGTCTTCAGTCTTTATTTTCTAAATCAGTTGGTTCAGTAGACATACTGTTTGTTGCAGTGGAGATCATAGATGGGCGTCTTAAACTGAATTGACTTCACCATTTCCCCTGTCCGTAGAGAATACAGGTCAGCACAACAGTAGGGGGGGCTTGTCCTAAAAAGAAATGCACAGTCAGTCTTTGAGTAAATTGCTCAAGTACCATACAATCTGTTGTATAAGATGCACCTTTTAATACCTTTTTTTCATCTAAAAAGTGGGGCGCACCATTTATACCGGTGTGACCAATATACCAGTAAAATACAGAGAGGGGTTTTTATTATGTTACGGTATTTAACCCCAAAGATGGCGCTTTAATTTTTCTACAGCTTTGTCACGACATGTACCGTCATGTCCGCCAGTGCAGCCGTCTTGGTCACAACTGTCAGCTAAGCGTAGGCTATGATTAACTAACGTAACGTTAGTGGTAGCTAGCAGGAATACAAACTAGACATTGCCACAACAGTAGGTACTGGAAAGAGATGACTGTTCTACAACTGTTACACAACCACACAAGAAACTGCATGTTGTGGACTTCGCTGAACACAGTGGAAAACTGTTTGGATCGACTTCCAATTTGTACCTGTAAAACATGTTGTGTTTTTTCATTTTTACTGTGAGAGAGGCAATGTTTATTTTTCAAATGCTGCACCGGACCAAGTGTCTTGGAATAATTATATGCTCATTACTGGGCTTCTGCTGTCATCCAAAAACCCGTGTACCTCTTTTATGAGGGATGGAGGGATGCGCCAGTGACAATTAACATGATTATACCTTGCATTTGGGAGGAAAATCAAACAACCACTGCAATAAACACTTTAGACAGGGACCAAAATCAATGTATAATATAAAAAAGTGACTGTAAATATATTTTAAAAACTCAAAAAAGTTAATCCAAAAGATAAGTTTTGTTTGAAGCTGTTCAAATGTCCAAAGTGGGTATCTATACCAAATGAAAAGCAAATTTTCCAATAGGGCAAATGATGTGGAAGATAGTTGCTTAAATTTTTTAAACTCATCCAGATATTTGAAAAATCCTGCATGATTATATTGAGACAAAAATTGAGAGACAAAAAAGATAATTTCAGACTCTTTGCAAGATGAGTTAGAGGATCTTAGAGGATTAGTCTTTTATGCCATTACTGGGACAAATGCAGCCTTTACCTGTGACTTTTTTGGTTGTTTTAAAAAATTCGACAGTTAGTAGATATGCATATGAGAAAACTTATTTCAGTACAATACAGAATATTTTACAAAAATTTAGAAAGTGAACATGAAAACTGCCTGCTTATAAATTGTATATCAAGTCACATTTTGCTCTAGACATTTCTCCTCTGTTTTTCTAAGCCCCTCTCTAGAGAATTTGTAGAGTATTTGTTTCCAACATGTCCCACCAGCCGAACCCTTCTGAGGCTCCACATAATGAGAGGAGTAAAATGAAGGGCAAAGGGGGAAAAGCTATGTCATGCAACGCATTTACAAGAAGCCTTTCTATCAACACTGCAAAGAAGAGGGTTAGATGAGGGAGCTTATCCAACAGCAGGCAGCAGTTGAGCAGTTGCTAGTAGAAGGAGGTTTGGACATAAATCTTAATCAAGCAAACCCCACCACCACTACCCGTCCCCCGCGCCCCTTTCCTCTCTCTGAGAGTAAAGAGTTGACTGGTGCTCTATTCTCTGTCACCCTTAGAGAGGCCTGTGGTGCCATGCTGGCTGAGGATGCAGGGGTGAAATGTGGTGTTAGTTTTGTTTCTTTAGTCATAAGTTGTGCTTTCAACAGTCTATTCTGCTTGTGTACACTGAGGGGAGTTATATGCTACATCAGTCTCAACACGGATAGTTTTTGGACATAAAGGAGACATTGGTTCAATCTTGAAGGGACAGTGACAGTCAAAGTAGGCTAAACTGTGCCTATAAACAGTGGCTCAAAATTTTGGATTTTCAGGGTTTCCCCGAATACTTTATAGTCAAGGATGACCACCTTGACAATACACGTCGTTTTATTAATGTTGTCAAAAACAAATTAATTTTTCAATACAACTTGATGCTGAATATTTTAGAACAGTACCAATATTCATTTTCTGTACCAATGATAGTGGCTGTGCTTCCCCCTTTCTCTTCTCTTGAACAGCAAGTTGATTTACACACACGTTCCCACAAAGCCCCGCCCCCCTGACTAACGTAACGCTGCTGTCTGCTCCTCTCTTTTGCTCCAGTTTGTTTAGCTTGTTGTAGTTTGTAGATGGAAAGTGAAGTGGAGTTCACGACTGGTTTTGCTAGAAGAAAATAGCAAGAGGGCTGTTTGAGGCAGATGAACACAGAAAGTAAGAAGATAAAAGCAAGTACATATGCAAGAGACGCTGCAGAACAAAGCTCACTAAAGGTACCAACGTGAGCAGTATTGTGATGTGTACAAGTGCTGTTTAGTAAAAATGAGTATTTGCCAATGGTAACTTCATTATGATCAGTTTAATGTAATGTTGCAAACCGTAGTTTTAGGTGAAAAACTAAAACAAATAGTCAAGAGTTGTTTGAAGAAGAAAGACAGTAGAAGAAAAACACACGAAATAGAAGAAACACTTATTGCAAAATAACCTCATAGCCCCCCATCCCACCCGACTCCCGAATAACTGTTAATGAAGTTCAGTTCATAGGAAAGGAAAGTTACGCTGGTTTATAGACCTGATCAATGCGGGCTTCAACCAATGTAAGACACGCTTAGGACATACAGTATGTTTAGACAATTATTGCTAAGTCACCAAGGGAAATCTGGACATTATTGGCATGACAATGTCATAATGGAGAAGACAATCATCCACTCCAAAACACAGATGACCTCAGCCATGTTGAATATTTCTGCAGCACACCATGTTCCAGTGACTGACTCCACTGTGTCAAGTCTCTCTGTCTTTCCAATCATGCTGTTGCTCATTTTCTTCTTTATGGTGGAAAGTGATCTGCTTCTCTCATTCAAACTCTGACACACGCACACACTGGGTAAAGAATCAAAGGCGAACAATGAAGAAAATGAACCATTTTAGGATGTGTGTGTATCAGAGTTTAAGTAATATCTTACACTGACTACAGATGTGTCAAGATCCTCTTAGTATAAAAAGGTAGCACTACAGTAAAGAAAGGGAAAGAGTCAAATAACAAAGTGTGTGTTTAATCAGCATCAAAAGTCAAAGACAGCAAGTGTTTTTATTTGGCTACAAGATTTATTTCAAATAAAAATCAACACAAGAATAACAGTCTACAGCCATGCTAGCAGTGCAGCATAAAGTGCTAATATTAGTATGCTTACACGTTCACAATGACTAACATTAATAACAATTACTAACATGAATGATTAGCATATTTAAAATTCGCCACATTCACCATCTTAGTTTAACATATTAGCATGCTCGTGTTTGAAATGACAAAACAGAGATGATCGTGGGATTGTGAAAAAATTTTGCTGGATGAAAAGTCAGAGGGATTCATCCTCTGAGAACCAGAAATGCCCTTACAAATTTAGTTATTTGTTTGGCAAGTTTTTTTCAAGCTTACTGAAATTTTTAGCACAGTGCTACACAATAAACGCAACAAGGTATTTTCAGATTTGATCAGGCATTCACAATCTTTTTTGGCCTGTAGCTTGTTTTAAAAGTCCCAAAAATTGCTGCAAGCAACATTTGAAGAATAAAACTGAGAAATGAAATTGAATAACACATACTTTGGTACTGTATTTTCAAAGGCATGAAGGAGACTCAAAAGCATTTTACTTTAGACCTACTTTGCCACATTTTTGACAGAAAATGTATAAAACAATTGTACAGAATATCCCTGTATCCAGCACCACCACTACGTACACACACATGACACATGAGGGATAACGCACCACATGCCTGGGGGGCACCCAGTGATCATCAGTTATCATAATCATACTGGTTCATTGTTTTGAATTAAATGAAAAAGCACAACTACAAGGTGATATAATTTATAGTCAGGTAATACAAGAAAATATACATAATTTGTCTTAACATAATATGAATTATAGTATAAA
>JAPQLA010000023.1:1753362-1763898 GCA_029822935.1 Naso vlamingii | reverse complement strand
GTCCCTGGGACGCATGGATAGTGAATTAACTGCGTCCTTTCAGATTTTAATGCGTCAGGGACGCAGGACGCGTACCTCGCAACATCACTGTGTAAGTGACATTTTATCAGTGTCCTAGCTGTGTTTATTTTGTGACAGCAAAGGGGTTGTGAGGACAGTGCAGTGTGGACGTGCACATGAGGGAAAGGGGGAGGAGTAACCGACAAAGACCATTTTGAGAGAATGCAGAAAATACAAAGAAGAGAGAGGGCGCTAGTCAGTTTTTAGAAGATCTTCAGACTTCGCAATTCAGTCAGTTGCGTTTAGCTGCTCTAAAGGAGTTCAAAATCAAAATTAAAGACCCAAAAATGAGTATAATATGTCTTCTTTAAGAGCTTTCACAAATATGGGCCAGTTGCAGTAATGGTTCATGGTGTGCTAACTGATGACTGCTGTTGCTGCAGTGTTTGGCTGGAATCTTACATATGAGGACTTGCAGAAGCATACAGAAGAAGACATCAGAGAACTTTAGCCATTAAGAACATCTAAGGTTCTGTTGAGAGAGAAGGTAAGCTCTGCTTTATTATGATGAGTGAACTCACCCAGAGGACCCTGTGCTCTTGCAAACTCCAAGCAGAGGCCTCTTGTCAGCAAAACTGTCCGTCTTCAGAGGACCTGAGGAGGAAGAGGAGTCATAGAAGGAAGCAGATGAGAAACAGAATGATCTGCACACAACAAAAAGGGCATTCTTTTAATGAACATGTGAGGCTGTAGTGCTGTCCTCCCTCATTCAGCAGGCGGCCTATTACCATGACAGGAAACGTGCTGATTACATTACCACCGCTGCCCTGTAATTCAATTATGGTCATGAAACTTTTTTTTTACCATTTTTTTTACAAATGGTAATCCCCCACTTTTCCTTTTTCAAAGGAAAACGGGAGGTAAATAAATGTAATAAAACAATGCGTGACAGAAATTGAATCTCCTGAACGCTGCAGAAGAAAGTAAGATTTTCTGTCTGTCTCACTGTTTGATTTGGGGTTTCACGGTGGAATTACAGCATAGGTAAAACCCAGGAGGTATATTCATGAAAATGAACAGAAAACATGTTGCATTAATTCAACTGATCTTACATTTTCCCTGATTGTCTCATTCTTGAAGACGGACGATGGATCGGTGGATTGAGGGGATGGGGGCACTGAGATTGAAGAAGATGTAACCTTTAGAGGAAATCTGAGGCCTGACAGTAATCAGCCTGAGTTTCTGTGGTATGGTGTGAAAGCAGATGTGCCTTACATACAAGGCTTTAACAATCCTGACAGAGTCCTTTCTTTTCATCCTCTTTTCATGCTTCTGACATCAGGCATAATTAGTAAGATATTGAGCAATGACATGAACATGACTTTTGGAAAGTCAATACAATAGTACATTTACCAAGAACAACTTTGGGAGAAAAAATACAACATTCAATGGACACAGAGACATTTGAAATGATTTCTAAAACCAGTAACTCTAATTGATGCAAGTACTGACATCCAAGTAGAGTTCTACAGGGCTCCGAGGTGTAACCAAATATCTGTGAAGTGTGACTAAAAATTCTCCTTGACTGCACCAGTGCACCCAAAGCTTATTTGGTCTGTTTATGTGCGTAACACCCACATAGCGCCAAATGCGTGTAAATTTTGGGTCTGGTGGATAAATAAATTGAGGTCACCCACCAGCTGGCCAGCAAAATTAATATAATCCCCAGTGCATTGGCTTTCTAGATGAAAAACTACACTCACTATCTTTAGCGTGCAGTAAGTCACTGACAGCGCTAACTGAACACTTCCTTCAGCTACAACTTCGCCTGAAAAGCATCTCAGTGGCTAAACGCAAGTTAACTTTTCTTTCGAGGCAGGCTAGTCACAGGAAATACAATGTATCCAGTAGCTTGAATACTAACCGCTCTCGATCATCAAAAACATGTTTTCAGAGCAAAACAATGGTCATTTTCAGCATTTGTTGACAGCTACTCAATTTTAAATATTTCTGGGAGTATTTCTTTACCAACTGCGAAAGTAATGGATCAACAAGGAGCTATTAGATACAGTAAGAGCTAAAGGCTACAGGCAAGCTCACTAACTACTATGTCACGTTACTTATGTGATTTTTGTGTTTTGCTTTGAAAACTAATCCTCCACCATCATCCTGCTGGCCAGTTTTCCTTATTCTCGTTATATTATGAGTGAAATATCACTGTGTCTTCTGCAACTTTGTGCTGTGACTCAGCTGCCACAGATCTGCAGCAAAGTCTGTCCGTTCGACAAGGGGGCCTGTGGTCAAGTAATGCAATCATTGTATGACCCACTACTGTGTAACACCAGGAAGCCATAAGTCAAATCAAAATTATTCGCTCAGTCTGCAATGTGCTTTTGATTAGCTTACACATCAAATCCTATTTTTAAACTGTGCACATAACATAGGTCTATGTTGGCAGAGCATTACGGTGTAAGTAAGATTAGATGTGACATGATAATTTCCAACAGTAGGTGTAAAAACTACTTTTAATGCACAAAATTACATTATTTCTGAGTTACTGTGTTGCTTCCTGGCCAAAATAAAACCACTAATTTTGAGATCTGTTAAATCAATCAATCAGACTTCATCTGTATAACACTTTTCAAACAAAAAAGTAACACAAAGTGCTTCAGTCAAGTTTGCATGCTAAAGACATCAGGTAATTTTTTTTTTTTTTTTAATTTAAATAATGAACATGGCTAGTAGAAAGATACAAGCAAGTCCATATGATATAAGACTGACACGAAGAGGTATAATCGTTGTATTATTGTGGTGCCAAAAGGTGCAGCAAAAAATTTCGGGTGCACATAAATTATGTGCCAGTGCACCTAAATGAAAATGTTAGGCACACCAGGACAACCAGTGTAAAAAATTAGTTTGGAACCCTGTTCTGACAGAAAATTTTGTAACACGGCCTGAAACGTTACAGACCTGTTTATGATTAAAATTTTGAATTATTTTTACATTGAGAAAGTGTCCGAAGTGCACCTCTACTGTGAAGAGAAGTCTACAGTAAGTATTTTAACATATTTAAATTTTTCCCAGTGCTCATTTTGAGTATCACTGTGGCATCTTTTATAAGCAAATGGAAGGTCATAGGTTGTAAACTTCAAGAGGATATGAATAAAAATTTACTCCTTTTGGAAACCCAGGACTTCCCTCTCTGTTATAGGAGAAGGGAACCTTGCCTTATAATCAACACCTATTTTCGGATCTTTCTAAGTCCACCCACACACAGCATTGAATTCCAGACAATTGGCCTTTTAATGGCTGACCACAGTGCAACACTGTCTGTGCCCTAGCATATCACAATCAGTATTCTTCCTTCCAGCAGTACAATTCATATTTATTTTCCACTAAAAGAATTGCTCCCCTCATGTGTCGGGGCTATCTTCTGCTTCTCATTACTGTGCTGTTCTTTCATCTACTTCCAGCAATCTTAAAATGCTGCCATTGTATGTTGCTGAAATCTGCCGAAAGACCGGAACACGGATGGAAACAACAGGGTGATTTTTTTCACCAAAAAACATGCCTCAGTGGAGCCATAGGGCAGCTTTCACAGCACTGACTGACACCTGCAGAAATGAAATTTAAACTTGATGTCTGAAGAGGATCAAATCAGTGGAACAACTAAACCATTTGCCCTATAGCTTTAAAGATATGAATGCTGGTATTAATACTACATTTAAATTTCATCACTGTGACTATTTAAGTGTTTGGACAGACATAAATAAAATCAAATGTTTCCATGCTGTAATATTGTTGTAATATGTAGGCCTACCTTTACACATCTCTGGAAAATAAGTATTTAGGATATTTTAGCAAACACTTCGCAATTTGCATAAAATTTTACAACAAAGACGACCGGTTTTGCTTAACACATAAAGGAGGACTACTTTCTTTTCCAAGGGAATATTAAATGCATCAGGTCTTAAATAGTCTTTGTTCATCTTCTGTCCTTGAACTTTCATTTGTGCCAGAGGTAAGCAATAATGGCAAGTATTTATGGCAACTCAAAATGTGTAAAAATTAGAGGAATCAAATCAACATTAACAATGTCCTTAGAAAATCACCTAATGCAGCAAAACCAGGGCAACACATTTGATGTTTAAAAAGATATTTGACATGGGTGATGCTCTGCCATAATGTCTAATATCCTGTTCTTAAAATGTTGACACACTTCAGACAATATTCCCAAGGCAGCACCCCTCTGTGTTAGGTCCATCCTATTACAAGGCTACTTCTAGCATTGCAAATCTAGGAAGGTCCCTCTAACTATGTCTGTTGGCTCCCGGCACCATGAACCACAGCTAGATACAAATGCTGTGCCAGGACAGTCTTTATCATTGAGGCGACACTAAACACAGGGCCAAGCTGCTAAGAGTTAGAAATCACTGCCAGCTGCTTGGCACCCCAAAAGTGGTCCACCTGTATGTTTAACTCCACAAAGCAGGCAAGCAGTGTCTGTCCCAATCACTGGGCTTGAGATTTTGAAAAATCCAGTTCAAAGGGAAAGGGCTGTCTTATGACAAGTTAAAGTGATGAAAATACTAAAAAATATAGCATAGCAAACCGATATGGAATATTTGAGCTGGGTTTGGTTTTTAGGTTGATTTTTTTTTTGTTTTGTTTTTACTGCTGACCTCATCCACAGCAATACATCACTCTGTCTCTTTGTTGGTACACACAGTCTGCTTCTTAAAGCAGGGGGCATGTCGACTACCTTCTATAGATAATACACTGAAAAAAGTTTCTAAGTTATAGAACTGTAGGGACCTTCAAAATCTACGATTATTTGTGGGTCATTTGTTATATGTACAAGTGAGTTTACAGGAAAAACTACATCTGCCTCAATGCTTTGTTGTTTTGGGGATTCATGATACTGTGTAACTGACCAATGTGGTTTCACTTTGTTCTGGTGATGCACTCTTCAGCCAATCAGAGAAGGTTTTGGGGGAGAGTAGGAAGGAGAGACCAGGAAGAGGGGACGGTGAGCACATGGAGAGGAGGAGAACGTCTTTACAGCGCAACAGTAATAAAAGTTTACCCTGGAGGTGAAAAGTATTGGCACGAGGTCTATTATACAGTTAATACAGTCGTGTATTTCGTGGTTCAGTGACTCAGCTTTCAGCAGATCAAAGTGAAAGCACAGCTAGGCTAATCGTGCTTGGTTTTTTTAATTAGCTGTGAAAAAGGGTGATAAGTGAAATAAAAAACGCGGAAGTTACACTGGAATTGTTCTGAGAGACAGTCAGTCATGAACGCCAGCTGTAGTTTCACCGAGGACTGGAGAAAGCTAAGTTTGGAGCGTCCGGCACATCAACCTGCTGTTGTTGCCTGTGAGGACGGACTCTGCACCCTGGACCAGCATCACGACACAGACTTTACCTGTTGCATCTCATATGCTACTGCATTATCTCCTACCTATCAGTACTCGTCCAACCATCGTGTATCCTGGACGCGTGAGTAACCGGAGACTTTTCTTTTGGAGCTTGACTGTGTCCACCTGCTACTCAAAGCTTTAAGGATTTTTTTCTCTTTTTTGTCTTATGTGCACCACCGTATGGGCCCAAACATAAAAAAAGAAATCCAAGCGCTTGGTATCATTTGAACATTTAATATTGAACTGATTATTTACGGATTGCTGAACTGACACAATTTATTCTGTTCCATAAAATTTATGTTGTTATGTGACATATTTTGTCTCTAAGTATTTGTTGGTGAGGCTGCAGGTTATATAGCACCTGAATATTTTTGCATACAGAGAACTTTGACTGACAAAATTTATTTTCTTTCTCATTTTAAAGGGTAACATATGAGAGGCCTACATAATTTGACGTATTTAATTTACATAGGGCCAATATAAGTTATTTGAATTAGTTTAAAGGTACACATTTTATTTTGGTTTTTTTTAGAAAATAAATTTAATTTTGTTATTCCTTTAAATGGTTGTCTTGAGGATCTTGTGTTTCATAAGCTTACTAATATTTAACCCTGATCATTATTTCTGGGGATATACAAGTGCTACTCATTATGTATGAGTTAAGTAATTCCACAGTGGAGGCACCACGCTATTATTATTTCTATCACCAATCTTATTGCTCAATATATGTGAGCCTGTAGTAATAACATATTTGTTAAAAGGAAATCTTGCCATTCCAAAATCAAAAGTTAAGTACCCAAGATTCTGCTTTTAATAACTGAAATAGTAGCACAGTTTATTTTCAGCCTTGTAGTGCCAACAAGGGGTTACACAACCCCACAACCAAAAACCTGAAATATCTGTTTAGAGGAGAGTAGGAAAAAGAGACAGAACACAGACAGTTAGATACTGGAAAGATCAGCGCTTAAGTAAGCGATAACGTTGAGTGAGCAGGTCATTCTTTGTGAAAAGAACCCCGCCAGGGTGATGCTGGACCCTGACGCGAAACAAGATTTGGTCTTGCGTCACCCTGAAGGGGTTCTTTTCGCGGTGATGACTCACTCAACATTATCCCGCTTTTTACATGACTATCTACTAAGCAAATCAGTGATATGACACAAAACATTCATTTAAATATTACTTTATTGATTTAAAAAAGATTTTATGTCTTCCGCTAAAAAAATAGTCTGTTTGATCCTACAGTTAGAACTGCTTGATTAGCAACATATTGTTAACGCTAGCTGTTTCCTGTTCTGGATCTGGACCGTGGTTGAGAAACAAGGCCAAAGTTTCTTCTTCACTAAACCAGCAGCAGTCAAACAGGACACGAAAGACTCCATCTTGGTCTTGAGAAGCTGTGGTCTTAATTTACTGACAACTTAAGTCAGCGAAGTTCAACAAAACAACTGCGTAACTGCTAAACTAACTGCTAACTGTCTGCTCTCATTCAGTCGCTCCACACACACACAACTCACCAGCCTCTCACCTTCGTTTAACCACACCCTCTCAAAGGAGCCACGATACTCTTGCAACAGTCGGCTACAGGCTCTATCCTCAAGAGAATAAACTTTCAAATTAGCAGACATGCCTGAAACTGTGACAATGATTAAAGTGTCACATGGAGGAATATTTTGAGTGTTTGAGTTTTTGCTCACACTTTATTATTGTTTGCATTATGCACCCCCTTTTTGTCATGCTTGCATATTTATTAGTGCGTTGTGATTGCTTTTGACTATTAACTTTATTTCATTTTAAAATCGCTGAATTTGTATTTGGTTTGTATAGTTGTGTGTTGTAGTTTGTTTCCTGCCATAGTGAAACCCTACTGGACTGCTGAATGGACAATTAAGCCGAGTGAGCAAATAGACTGACGGCAGGCTCAGCCAATCTGAAGTCAGGGGCATGACAAGGGACCAATCAGCATCTGGGAGGGGGAGCTCAAGGTGATGGGAGAGTCTTTTTCAAGGTGGTGAGAACGACAGCAGGGACATAAGGACAAAGGACTATGCTAAGGCCGCTACGCAGCTGCTCGACTGCATGTGGGGAGATACACCACCAAGGCAACTTTGATTCTGCGGGCCAGATACTGCAGCCGCTGGGCGCAGGCTGGAGCCTCGGCGCAGGCTTGTGAGTAGACGATTACCGTCCAAAAGCATCTGTATTGGTGTCCGGCTACCCAGGAGTTCCTGCTTTATAAGTTCAGTAAACAGCAGGAGTCACGCACACATAGCGTTAGCAAACAACCCAGAGGTGATTTGGGAGCAGCATACTCGCCACTGTTTCCTGTCTGTCGGGCCGACAGAGGAGGGCGTGGCTGGTCTGCTCCGAGGGAAGCTGTGAGCCGGCCAAAGGACTGCAATACAAGCTGACAGTCAGTGCGGCGGAGGCTACAGGGCTTGGCGGCGACAGGCCGGTGGTTGAACTAGGATGGACACTGATCACAGACACTGGCCTGGAGGGTATCCAATTCTGGCTTCAGCACATGTAACGTTAGTAGTGCATATTTTAAACTAATAGACACTGTTTTGGGACTCCTTAGGAGTTTATTGCCAGGCTGTTAAACATCCTTTTGTCATCAGTTTTTAAGGTATGTTACTTGCTTCTTGTGTTTGTTGACTGGCTTAGATCTTAGTTCCATAAATTTTTTAAGTGTTTTATCCTCTGGTTTTAGCTTAACTTAATCCTCCTTGGTTTTAAGTTATTTTATCTTCTGTTTTATTGCTAGCAGCTATGTTTTAAGAAAATTTATTTCGGCAGCTTTAGCTAAAGCCACTCTGAATAATTGTTGACTATCCAAAAAAAAGGGGGGAAATAAATTGTCTTTGCTACTCTGCTCCAGTCTCTGGCCCCGGGTTACTACACACCGCTCTCCCTTGTTGAACCTAAGGTATTTAAATATACTTGTTAGAGTTCCTAGGCTCTTATAAACCTAGGTGGCGCTGTCAGGCAACTATAACATCCTTCATCGCCTACAAAAGCACTGAAAACATGCCACCCTCAGCCCGTTGCGTTACCTTTTCAAAAAGCACAGTGAACGGATGATAGACACACAGACACCAGACTTCTTTCCACTGATTGATATGACAGGAGGTGAACCTCCAGAGCCCATGGGTGAGCCGGGTCCGAACGACATCCCTAACAACAGTCTGTTACTCATAGCAACTGCCTGTCACACATAAATATCAGACCTTAGAATCCCTTGATTGACCAATCAGAGTCAAGTATTCAACAAAGCCATACAATATATACTTTTATTATGTTCATCAAATTGATATAGTCTTCACAATTCAGGGGTTAATTAAATGTCGATCTGTTGTCATCTCATATTAAACACACTTTGCATATCTACTTTCTTTCTTTGGACTTCTGCATACATTAGTTTATTTCCTACTTTCCCAGGATGACTCTTGCCACTCAAACTTAAATGTCTTCTGTCAGGATTACATAACTGTTTAATAATAGAAGAATTGGGATCTCTTCCCCATCTATGCAAGATGTCACCTCTGCGTAAATGTTTAATTTTGCTGCAAATGACAGCTACAAAAGAGCCCTGGCTGTTGTAAGACTGACTGACAACTAAAAGTTTGATTCACTTTAAATGTTTTAGGAATCTAAAAAAGACATAAGCAGCACCAGATACAGTATGAGGAGGACAATGCTGGGAGAAGACATGCTATGGATTACAATTAATGAACAGAGAACCAACAACAGAACAGTGATAGTACAGTCAGAAGTTTCCAGCAGAGCTTTGGCAGCAAGACAGCACTGACTTCAGATGCTTGCCACCGCTGACTGAGGGCCAGCCAACACTAATCGTAGCCTGACTTAAACATTAGGATGAGGCAGCATGGAGTACTCTTTAATTTTAATAATATAGCACCACTTAGAATGCCCACAACCCAAAACTGCATTAGGATGTGTCCTACAAAATTTAACTTTAAGTGTTGACCTTGAATACTGAAATCAAGTTAACCAGTGGGTTTTCGTTTTGTTTTGTTTTGTTTTTGTTGCCAGGGCAAGACATTTTAAAGTTCTCCTAAAAAACACTTTAGAGGACTTATGAAGAAAATGTATGCAGTCATATCACTTTATAAGCCTGGTGTTAAACAATACAGCTAACTAGGGGTGTGAATCTTTTATCACCTTACGATCCGATTTTTAGTCTTGGAGTCCTGTTTCAATTCAAAATCGATTCCCAATTCAAAATGATTTCTGTTTCGGAACCGCTTCCTGATTTAGTATAAAAGGAGGTTTAATTTCAAGTTTTGCAAGACAGAGTGGCAAGTTATGGCATGAAACCAGAATTACGTGTGTGTGAAATTATAGTTTTTCTTACACATGACACTGTAAACAGCTAAAATATAAACACACAAAGACAAACCTCAAACAAAAAGTAACATTTATTAATGCAAAATTTGCATAAATTAAAAGTTTTAACAGTTTTTAAATTCTCAGTAAATTCAATAACATGTTAAAGTTATATTAAGGTGATCTACTAACAATTGTATCATTTTATCATATATTTATCGGCCGGCCAATTTTAAAAAAAAACATAATCACAAATTAATTTTAGGATTTGTGAGTCAATTTTAAATCTTAGAAAATGAGACTCTAGATTCCTATTTGAATAGTTTTTTTTCACCACCATTACAGCTAAGGTTTATTTTAACTGGGATTTTGAGTGGCAGGAAAATGTGAAAACAGCTGGGCTTCTTACCAGTTCAAAGTTTGGGACCTGTTATTGTGTCTTGGAGCTGCATTGTTGCAAAACAGATGCTGTGTTGCAACTATAGATGAGAGCAGCACACCGTCACACAGACCGACACACCTCCTTTACACCTTATTTTGGGTGAAAACAAAATGATTTGGACACTGGGGCCAGATTCAAAAACCTAGCAGAATCATGCCTAAAGCTGCTGTGTCGCGTTGTGTACATCACATAACAAAAAACCCAGAGTTACAATGTTCTTTACTTTACCAAAAAAGTTTAATGTCTTGAAAATGCACCTTTACAGTGCTTATTAGACAGATGAACACAAACAAGGCTTAATGTAATACATGCAGACCACTTTAAT
>JAPQLA010000023.1:1731136-1748089 GCA_029822935.1 Naso vlamingii | reverse complement strand
TTGTCTAGGAAGACGTTTCGCCTCTTATCCAAGGGGCTTCATCAGTTCGTACGCATCGGTCTCACTAGTCCACACTACTAGTCTGACCAAGACAGGGCAGAATATTCACAGACAACTAATGTTACACCATATAATTAAACAATATTTCACATAATTAAACAATATTACACAACAGAATAATTAAGTTATGTTCACTGTGTTCAAATCTGCAGCCATTTTGGCTATTTTTGCACATTTGTATATTATATTTTATTTGTCGTGTATTTTGGCCTAAGAAATAAAGAAAAATATTTTAACAGAATAATTACTAAAGCAGTTTATAAAATGTGCCATGCATACATATTAAATCAAAAGGAAACATTTTGTAGGGGAAAAAAACTGAGTAAACACCTGAATCTGTGTCAACTCAACAGAATCAAAAGCTCCATGAAAGAACACAAAACCGTTTCTCCCACATGCACTAATATCCTGTAATGTTGTGGGCATTAACCTGGGGGAAATTCATGTACATGTGATCAAACCAGTTGGCCCGGACTTATTCCTACCAGCTCCCCAGCACAGAGTATGTCATGTCCGGTTGTGTCCATGTGTGGACAGAACAGGTCACTGTCCAAAGAATCTACAGTGAGCAAGTGGGCGTGTTGGTGACGCTGTGCAGAGTGGGCACTTTGTACTCTCTTCTGTTTGCCCGGATATTACTTGCATTGATATGGCAGACACGTAAAAATTCATCATTACCAATGAGTTGTTAGCCCTGTCATCTTCAAGGTGCGGCAAACACACTGCGACTGCATCTCCCTTATCAGCTTAACAAGGGACTATTTCCATTTGGTAAAAACATGTCTGACACAATCTCCTGTTGTGTGATACACGCAGAAGGGGCAATATTGTAATACTGAAATATTGCACTACTACTACTACTACTACTACTACTATTATTATTATTATTATTATTATTATTATTATTATTATCTTACTTTGGATTTATAAGTTGGTTAGAAAACACATCACAATAAATCATATTACATACTACATAACAAACAGCATAACATACAATTTATACACCACAAGGGATTAATTCCAGTATGAATGGATGGGTGGTGTTTATGAATTTAGCAGTTACTGGGTTTGGTAAAAAGGATTTTTTTGTAAATAATAAACCTGCCCACAATTCCATAACTAATTGACTATAAGTACTTATTTCTTGGCTGAAGGTAGCCTGAACTCTGCACAGATCGTGGTTCCTTTCTTAAAACTATTCTGTTGTTTGATAGGAAATCTTGACTGTTGGAGAAAAAAAATCCAAGAGTTAGTTTGGCAAGACACAGAAACTGCCAGCATAAAACCTGCACTTCGATAATATAGCATCTTTTTTTTTTTTTTAATCTCAAGTAATGCATTAATATCTCTCAAATCTAGGTCATGATTTTGGATTTATGATACAGCTTCAGGCCTCCAGCACATCCACTGACACTTTCTGCAGGTCATTTCATCTTAACACATATGCAGACAGACAATTAGTTTACAACAGTCTGCCTCTTATCAGGCAGCAGTGGATGGCACCTCTCCAGTGTGAGGCGACAGAAATCTACATCACCTAAACAGCTCTGTCAGCATCCATACAACCAGTGAGAAGTCCCCATCTCAACACTGCATGTGCACGTGGATGTTCGTACTTCGCCGGGCCATTACAGAGGGTGTTGGCTTAGCAACTGTCACAAACACTTCACAGCCACTCAAGAACCAGAGGCCGAGGCACCTTTAGTGCTTACTTAAAACCCTGCGAAAAAACACAATCCAGAAACATCCCATAAACTTTCAAAACTAAAAGAAAAACAACGAGGAAGGACAGTGTGTGATAACAGGCCGAGCCGCACTGTTTGAATCAGAATCTGTGTCGAGCTCAAATAAAAGTGAAAGGCAGGGGAGCCTCACCAAGCCTATATTTTTACTGGGTGTGTGTAATGTGGCTACAACAGCTGTAATCCTCTGACCCACCATAGAAACTGCAACAGGAAATCTGCTAGAAGCACAGCAGTTGCCACATTGCAGCAGCCAACGTGTGTGTGTGCTCATGGGTGAAGTTACAGTGTGTTCTGGATGGTCAGTGGATGTTTGAAATGAGACTGATGAGGCCTTCGGTGTGTTTAGATCTTACAGGATGGATGAGAAGTATGCATCGGTCACCGCATTTACATGATGGTGAGACGAGTGAAGCCGTCACAGTGTTGTAATTTATCATGTCACAGAGTGGACAAATATTTTCAGGATTTTTAAGACTGACTTTAAAGAAGTGACCTCTTAAGATTTGTTGTAGGGTTTATTTTATTGTTGTAGAGGTTAGTCCCTGTGGTAAACATCTGATCTGTAAATGACAGAGGTCATGTTAACCAGAATCATCCATTTTATCAAAAATTTTGCCCTCTTGTGGCTGCTTTTCACATTACATAATGTTTGGTAGAACTGGAAAAATGACGTGTTAATGGATTTAATTAAGGTTCTTTACAAGGTTCTTGCAAGGAGTGGACACAATATCAAACAGGTGACTAGAACACTGTAATGCAACCTCATTATTATTATCATTATTATTATCATTATTATTATCATTATTATTATTATTATTATTATTATTATTATTATTATTATTATTATGGTAGTTCCAAAGGCTGCAGTTTGTGGTGCTTCATGAGATTTTAATTTGTTTCTGTGATATTCTCATCAAGCAAAATTATTTATAAGTATTACACAAAGCGTATATGAATATACATGTAAAAGGTTACAAATTCTAGTTTGTAAATGTGTGTGTGAATGTGAGACACACTCACAGGCCCTGTATGAGCCTTTCAGTCGTACGATCACCTGCTGGTACTTGAATAACTGACATTTGTTCTTGATGGCAGGTTAAAACGATTCTTCAGCTAAACGGCTTCTGCACAATAAAAGAAAGCAGAGCCAAAACGCCAGTCATTCAGTTTCTGTGCTACACATAAAAACTTCACAGAACAAATGAAAAAAGCATCATATAAATTTGGATGTCAGAACTTTATCTAAAATCATACCAATCTCATTTGCGTTCTGCTGAACTTCAGCTGAAGTTAAAGAGCAACTTTTTGATTGGCTTCACTTTCTTGCTTGTCAGTGAAAGACCCGATCCCATCAATAACTGACCACCAACCTAAACACAACTTACATGCAATGTGGGGATTTTTTATTTTGTTTTTTGTTTGTCTGGGGTTTTTTGTTTCGGTTTTTTGTCTTTCTCTTGTGTTTTCTTTACACTGTCTTTTCAGACGGCAGTGAAGTTCAGTTGGATCTTTGCCTGTGTGTTACTGCCTGAGCAGAAGGTTGGTGCCACTGTTTAAATCGAATTCTGTCCATAACACGGTCAACACTGTCACCCAGTGGACAAAAGTATGCAGTGAAATACAGTGTTGGTTTTAAGCAGCCAAAAGGGCCAAGCCAATGTGATTGTTAACATCAGGAAAAGTTCTAGATTATGACCACATCAACATATTTTATTCTTTTTCTTTGCCATTGAACTGAAGTTTCACGGTACAAAATCAAGATGACTAAAACACATTTCAAAAGGATTCAATTCAGAGCAGGGTTTCTGATGTGTAACACACTGAGCAATGCCTTTTTTTCATCATCATTGAGTTGTTTAAACTAAAGTTGTTCAGTACTGCAGTGTGTGTTGGTCAGTTGGTGTCTTTGTAACAGCAGATCGCTGCTCCACTCTGTCAACATTAGTCTGACCGAAAGCATAGAAAGTTCATATTATGCTTCAGGTTCATCACACAAAGGTTATTATGAAGTCACTGGATCAAAAAAAACAAACTTGCAACCTTTGCCTTGTTTAAAGATTATAATCTTGACAGTTGTAAGGTAACTGTAGTGTGTGCGCTGTAAATCACCCAGCTGCTGCACTTCCTTCACAGTTCAGTTCATTTTAACATCCCATTATTAGCTCGTACTTCAAGATCATTTTTTTGACATTAGTCAATCAATTTTAAATCACAGAAGACTGAACACTTGATTTTTACATTCATCAATTGTTTCACACACTCTTAATAGTGAATGTTATGGAGTGTAACTCCTCTAAAGAAGACTTCTTCAGATGTATTTTCAGTTGCTCTGTTGAAAGTCAGTAGGATTGCTCTGACTGATGAGCCTCACTTCTCAAAGATACAAAAGATCCATGTCTTCATTGTGTCATTATTGTTCTTTTCATCGGCCACTCGGGTGGGCAGCGGACATGTCCTTACAGATCAAATGATGTCAGCAGAGTTTGACTTTTGAACCCAGGACCACCATGCTGCAATGTTTGCATTATCTAATCACACATCAGCTGTACACAGTGTTCATTAACACTGAAAGCACAAAATTTGTTTTCAACACCTAAAGTTAAAAAATAAAGTCACATTAAAAACAGGCTTCACCAGTCATAAACAGACCTATTTTTAACACAATTGAAACATTAAGGAACAACGTAACAAGTTGTGGACCTTTAACTACTGGTTTTGTAACAGTGACTGCAATAAGCTCATCTGTCAAAGAGACTGCATCACGAGCATTTGCATTTCACAACTTATCAATGAGTTACGAATGTCATGTGAAAATGTAATGCTATTCTTGAACAAAGATTTTTGACAATTGGTCTAAACACTTACACAATAAAAATGTTTTATTTGCTTTTGGTACTGAGTAGAGACCCATTAACCCTTAAGTAGTTTCAAATAGAGCTGTGGCAAAATACTGCTGCATGAGCTAAGCCTAGAGGTGATGACATATTCATTTTTTATCTTTATTAAAAAAAAAAAAAACTTTTAAGGTTGTTTTTTTTTTTTTTCATGTCAAAAGATGGGGAGAGAGGGAGTCTGTCTGTGGAGACCAATGGCTGGAATCACACTGAGACGTGCCGCACTAGGCGGGAAAACACCTGGGGGAGCTGCCACTCCACATTTTGACGTCTAACGTTTAATTTTTTTTAATACTTAAATGCGCGCCAAAGATGACAGCTGATGACATCTGGATCAGCTGTCAGTCAGTTAAACAGCTGTTTGTGTCTGCACACATCAGTACTGTAATAGTAGGCACACAGCTATCAGAGTTTCTCTCTTTGTAATGTTACCTGATCAATAAACATCTGCACCGAATAAGAAGCTGCATGCTGGATTTAAACTGTGACCTGTGTCAAGCAGAGGCACACAAAGAATCTCTACTGAAAGAAACATTCATATTGTTGATTATTAGCGTTCTCTGTTTTTATTGATGTCCTGATTTTAGTCATGGTTTAATATCCCAGAATTTAACTGAAGTGTCTTTTGAACACTGGAATTTAATTGTGAGGCTAAAATGTTTTAGAAAAATTAAGATTTGGTCACTTTTATCAACGCTTGGTCAGCCTGACAGGTGACTCTGGCAAACAGACTCATCTTCTCTCTCTGACTTTAATCCACAAAAATAATCCAAATCCATAACAGTTCACATAGGAAGTAGCAACTCATGAAAAGAAAACTATTTCTAATGAATGCAGAAAGTTGGAATTTGCGATGCAGGTCGATTTAAGGTGTGGCCCCTAAATTTCCTGCTTGCGCTCCTAAAAATTTTCAGTAAGGCACTACAGTGCTCCTGGTAAAAAAAAGTTCGTCTGGAGCCCTGTTATGGAACAAAAGATCCAGGCAGATAAAGGCTAAGGTTGACCTGTACAGGCCCATTAGGTGTGTGACTTACAGATATACTCCAGATCTGCATCCCGTCAGAGTAGCCAATCATGAGGCACAGAGGAGGGTCAGTCGTACCGCTGTGCATCTCCATAAACTCTGGGTTGCGTGCAGTGTCTGTGCAAACAAGTAGACATTGAATAAAGATTAATCAGAGGATGTGTTAAATGATCAAACATTCTGACAAACAAAGCACAAATTAATTACATCTGGGGCCTGTTTGACAAAGCAGGTTTAGTAAAAACTCAGTCTGCTAATGAGCGAAAGTCTGGGTTTTCTGTTCTAGAGAGGAAGGTAACTCAAACCCGAGCAAGAGGAGTAACTCCAGCCCGTTTCAGAAAGGATGTTAACTCAAACTTTAAGTCAGCTGCTATCGTAACAAGTTCCTCTCTGTCTCCTCCCTCTTTCAGCGCCAGAAACGCTGTTTCATTTCCTCATTTATTCAGTCCGTAGCCGAGTTTCAGCCGAGTTTTTTTTTTTGGTAGCCGAGTTTTACTGTCCATCTGTCTGAATAAAAATCCCAGTTGGTTACTTAGTCTGTTGGGCATAGGCTGCTGTGTTGAACATGGCATGTCCTTGTGTTGAGGATCCTATAGATGAGGAGGCCACATCACTGTGCGGGGATTAACATATAGGCTACGGCAGGAGATGATTTTGAGACCCCGACTACATGTTTTATCATTTCCAGATGACGACCTACTGCGGTGCCATCTCTGAGTTTCCCATCTGAGGGTAAATCCACTCAGAGTTCAGGGTAAGACTCAGAGTTTGTGGAACCTCTTTTCTGAAATGGGCCTCTGGTACACTGTCATGTTTTTTTATATTATTTTATTATCACACCACTTTACTTATTCTGCTCTCTGTGAAACCCATACATTCATTTGCCTTGCCAAAATCTGAAGAATACTTCACATATCTCACTGCAATTCCTTGTTTTTGTTTGTCTGATTTTCTGCATTTTCTTATTGGTTTGACTGGTTTGTGTCACAGCTCCAGTTCATAATTAAATTCGACATTTACCAAATGGTATTCTGTCCCAACAAATAATCTTTTGCTTTGTATTGTTCCCTTATACACAAACATCAAACAGTGGGATTTCAAGAGTGCAGTTTCATACGGTGTCAACTTACTGTAAAAGCCTGTCAGTATTTTGAACTCAGCAGCAAGAACAAACAGCAGCAAAACAATGAGGTATGTTACAATATGTCAGTTTAACAAGAAATATCATTATTGACTTCGGGAATTGCAGTTTTACCAAAAAAACAGAATGGAAGATAAAACTATCCCAAAGACATACTGGCTATAACAACATGCAGAGAGCTTGAAAGCCCAAGACAAGCTGAAATAGACAACTTTTCACAAGTTCTAGCACTCAGCTACTACTTTATTATATTATCTGGGATTTTATTTTTAGGTCATATCACCCAGCCCTAGTTTAGATGCTGTGAAAAATGCTCATACTAACAAAAAAATCATTTGTAGCCTGGCCTGCTGGTTCAGTCGCAGGAAATAATTGGTCTGGGAGTTAATTCTCAGCTTTAAAAGGGGCATTATCAGACAGCGTTGACAAAAATACCTCTTGATGTAACTCAATAGACATAAAACTAATCAGAGCAACGAAATCTGTGGTGTAGCACAGCACAACACATTTGTTGGGATGGTTCTTAGTCCCGTTAAAAGCAGGAAAAAATTGCAGCCTGGTCATAAACATTCTCAAATTACAGCTAAATACAGCACTAAAGTCAGTTTGAGATTTGAGGCAGGCAACAGGCAGTGCAGGAACAGAATCTTGATTCATATTTGATCAGCACCGCCTAGTTTTAAACACTCAATGTTCCTATGAGGTGGAACATTTCAGATTTAGCTTTAGGTGTGTGTATTTGTGTATGATTCTCTGAGAGGAAGCTGTAAGAAAATCAGATGAGAGTCAGCTGACAACCCTCTTACGCAACACCAGTGAAGACCTTATCAATACTTGACGTGTCACTGTGGGACTGACTGAGTCAGTCTCGAGATATCACACTACTGCTCCATTGTCTTCCATATAAATCAAAACAACCTGAAAGTCAGTAGAGAAAATCTTGCCGGGGTCTTCTCTCTATTCTGCCTCGGTTAAAGACAGCTGATTCACCACACAGCGTCTGCAATTCTTCTAATTAGCAACTCTCAAACTTTAACAGTCACAGCACCAAACATGCATCAAAAGTTATTAGCCTTGCACAAGCTGGTTAAAAAATCGAAGTGGGATCAAGGCCAGACTCTTTCTCTGTACTCATTCTTGTCCCAGTATTGCATTTAACTATCTTTCAGTCAATGAGACTATTCAGGTTGTGATGCAATATAAATAAAATTGACTTGACCAACAGTGAATCAGTTTTTATTATCAAAATCTACAAACACGTACATGTTTTCCGCAATGCAGAAATCACAGGGCCCCTCACCTGAATTCGGACTGACAACTTGGCTAAAAACAGGAATTCTGTTAAAGTCAATTGTGTGTAGGGCTGGGTGAAAGAAAAAAAAAATCAATTTATCAAAGCAATCAATGCATCGCAATTAATTTTTTCCCAATTCAATATCATTTTAAATAAATCCTCAAATCAATTCCCAAAAAAAATGTCAGGGCTCGAGTTTGAGGACCTCTCGCTGACCCTGGGTCTGTAAAAATAGGATCAGGGAGGAGGTAAACTAATTTGGGACGAATTTGGGACAAGAGATAGAAATACTTGCGATCGTTACAATGAATGGAAATAAAAAATGAAACTGACTGCACATTTTTCATAACTTAGCAGCACGGACTGATGTTGACCGTTCTGTTGTTTGCCTGCTAGTTAACAAGTGAGCAGCTGACGTTTGCATTTCGTTACAGTGACCTAAAAACAGAGGCAACAGCTCAAATCAGGTAACGAGCGTTAAGACCCACCACTAAATCGCTTAAATCATACTTAACATTATCGTCTCTCTCTTCTCATTTCGTCCTGCAACATGTCGCCTCTCCCCAAGACAGGTTCTTGTCAGCTCCTCCAACTCGGACACACCAATTAGCAAGATCAAAAAATCATTTTGAAAGTTTTTTGCTGTCCAACATGATTAATATTTCATCAGTAATGATGATCTCCAACTAGCGTTTCTGTCCACAGTCAACATATGGCTTTAAGGCAGCGCATGGCTCATTTGCATATAGGCTAAATAAGGTTTACCACAGATTTTACAGGCCCACAGCTGTACTCTCAAATTCAGTGAAACTTTTCAGTTTTCATGTCAGCTGCATGTGAAGAAATCAACATTCAACAATGTTTGTAGACTATTTATTGATTCATGTTTTTTATTTCTCCACCCAGCAAACAAGCTCTTAGCTCTTTAGTCCGCTCTTAGGAGCGCACTGTTCTGTTGATGTTTAATTCTTTATTAATTAAAAATACTGAAATGCTAAAATACATTTTGGGGCTAGTTTGTTCTAAACTAACACGAATAATGCTCACAATATTATTCAACAAATATCAGAAGGCACTGTAATGAATTATCTGGGTATTTCTGTCATCTTTCCATATGAATCAGTTTTAAAGCATTTTGATCAATATCGAAATGAACTGTGACTCAACGAATTAAAACTGAATTGAATTGTGAGGTCCTTGACAATAAAGCAGCCCTAACTGTGTAACATTTAATCTATTAAAAACAAATGCTAGGTTTTTCTTTCTTATCTATGGAAGACTTTTAGATGGAAATGAGCCCCTGCTCTTTCTGAAGAGCAGTACATAGTTACAACTCTCTCTTTTTAAACAAAACGTACGCTGTTTGCCAGTTTTTAGGACTTACCGTTGATGTCAGCTTTCTCAAAGCGAACCCAAATGATTTTCTCTTTTTCATCCATAGGAGGAGCCCCTGTGTATGCCTGCAGAGTGAATATAAGAAAAGAGAGGGGACAAAATTTACATTTAAAAAACTAAATAAATAAATAAAAAACTGCCAACATACCAAACATGACTGTATATTCCAAAATCTAATAACAACATTCAGTTTACCAGCCAGAGGTATTTTTGTAAAATTAAAGCCACAGAAAATCTGTTGAACAACGAGCATTGTTTGGGTTGGAAGCTTGTGTATTATGTAGTAATCAGGCTACCTGGTAGAGTCCACCTAGCACACTGTGGCCAGTGTAGTTAATATAAAGACAATAACATGCAGTTTTTGGGGTATTTTTTCCATGTCTTTTTTTCCCATGACAAATTAATTAGTTTAAGTTATGTAAGATTTGGCTGATCAAGATTTTCCCTCACAGCACCACGGCTAACAACAGCATCACCACACGTGAAGATTCCAACAGCCTGGTTAGCCTTTGCTTTTCTTTCTGTGTCCCATTGCTACACGAAACACTGATTGTATACAATATTGTCTATATGATAATTAATGTACATAATGTACCTAATTATACATCGTAGTCATTGCACTTTACAGTTTAGATCTGAGAGGACAATTAAATGTCACAATAATTTGTCAAAATACTTATCTATTTTTGTTTTGTTTTGTTTTCTGAGATCTTTTTGCAGCTTCTTCATCATCATCATCATCAACAATTTATCTGTATCTGTATGCCACTCTGTCATTTCCTGGGTGCATTGCATGGTTTTTAGCATGCATACTGATTTGGTTGAGACTGCTTTTCAAGTAAGAACAGAACAACACACTCAAGACACAAACTAAAATCATTATCGATAAATTGGGATACAATTTATAAAGGCAATTAGAAGAAGTGAATAAAAATTCCTGTTAACAAGAGTGAAAACATGTCAGAGGCGCGTTACCTGGGGGACCACATCCTGCAGAAAGGTCACCACACTCTCCATGTAAGACTGCTCCCTGTGACAGCAAAGAGCTCACGTCATCTCTAATGATAACACATTTATTAACAGTTCTGAGTTAAACAGCACATCAATATGTCCAACTTCCATTTCAGGGATTTCTGATATAATAAAGGAAAAAGATTGCAGATATTTGTTCTTACGTAGCAGCTTGCGCTCGCACCACAACCCCTCCAGCACAGCGACTGGGTCTGCGTGGAGAGTCCGAAGCCATTTTGTCTCCTGTTTTATAACCTTAAAGGAGCAAAGAAACATTTTAACGTAAAAAAACTATAACAAAACTAAATATTCATTTGAACTAGTACTAACTTTTACTTAACCTGACTGTACCTGGTGGTTTTCTACACACAGCCTCAGAGCGCAACAGAAATGTTGAGCTTATGAGATCAGGATGGTTAACCAGGCTAACTTTTACTTGCCCTGATAATTAGATAACTTTTTTTGTAATCATGCAAGAATTGGCATGACACAGATCCTATTGCAGCAGTTATCATGTGGAAGGCAGCAGTTGCATCGCTTGGCTTTTTACATCTATGATTCAGCAACACTTTAGGTGTGGCATGTTAATGAGTTTTAACATTTTTTTGCCTTAAACTAAAATATGAAAAATACTCGTCACAATTTCGCAGAGCCCAACATATTCAGATTCTCTGTTTTCATTTATTTACAATGATCTACATTAAGGGGAAAAGAAAAAGAGAACTTTGGGCATTTCTGCGTCATTAATTACTTTTACAATCAAAGTTGCAGTTGGTAACTTTGGAGTAACAATATAACTTTTTTGTGTTCTATTTGTAAAAAATGTCATAATACCCATAGACAGCTGTTCGAAAGTGACGTGGTCTGAGAGTATGGTATGATCTCTGTGTTTTCCCATCATGCCTCGGTATTCAGGACTCAAAAATCCTATCACTCCCGTTCTATTTGCCCAATCTGTGACACTCTTTGTACTCTCTGTCCTGATTGCTCGGTCTATGCTGCGCTTCTTAGTGACATGTGTCGTCAGTGCAAGTTGATTAGCTGTTAGCGCTGTGCTCTGACTTGCCTCAACTGACAACAGAGTGTTTGCAAGCGACACCACCACAGCTGGGACACACATCTCGCATCTACTCTGCAGCAAGTCTGCGCTGCCAATCTGCTGCGTCTCGCAAACAAAATTTATTAAAGCAAGTCATTTGCTGCTTTTAAAGTCATTATATTAAGGAGTTCTGGTCCCGTTTAGACACTGCAGGTGTGTCTCCACCTTGACCCACATTGCGCACGGTGTTGTTAGATAAAGTCAGCCAAAGCCCGTATAGTATAAATTAAAAAGCAAAACCTATCTTCACTACATTGGGTCTCTGGCTTGACTGTTATTTATCCTAAAATACAAATACTGTTTTACACATTCAAATGTTTCACACTTAAATCTTTAAATGAAGGGATCCTCTGCGCATATACACTTTTAAGAGGTTTCGCTTTGAAAGACGCACTGAAAGTGTTGAAACTAGAGTAAATGTTGCTGGTATGATGTCAGTATGACTGTCAACACGTTATTTCTCCATCTATTCCTGCAGAGAACCACGTGCATCTCGTTGAAAAAAATCAGCAAGCCTCCTGAGCTGAGCTGTTACGTATCTGCCGACGTGCTTCCATCGTGCATTCGACATGCGTTCGACGTCTGTCTCTCGTGTGCTGCGTGGCTGCTCTAATCGGTTTTAATGGCAGGCGAAAAATAAGCCAATGTGCTGCTGACACAGACGTGACGCAGACGCAGGATGCGTGTCCCCACCTTCAGTCGGCTCAAGCTCAAGCTGAGACGGACCAGTTTACTCTGATGCAACTTTCCCTGCAAACATTTTGTCTTGGTTTAAACTGGACTTAAAAGAGAGTCAGTGACAACAAACAAAATAAAACTTAAGCTGCAGCAAAAACAGAGAGGGGAGGCTGCAGCAGAGTCGCATCCTGACGAGTCCCATGCCACAGCTAACGTTAGCATGTTAGCTTGTTAGCAAAGGTTTCCAACTACAGCTTTAACGAATTATCAACTGTTGGAATATTTTAAGTTTTTTATCGTTTCTCGTGCCATGACATGATCCTTCTTTTTAGAGTTATCGATCTTTACCTACACTGAGCACCCTTAATCAGTCAATACAGTTCATAATTACAAACAGTTAGAGAGATTAACACATCACAGCTTAGTTTCAGAGACCTGTAAGTAAAATCCAAACACAGCGGTGCTCTTCAGGCTTGTGCTTTGTAGTCATGTAACAGACTGAGGAATAGTTGCTTCTGGAAGAGGAGGGGTTTAATTTGACGTTTCAACTTGTTGAAAAGTTTTATTTAATAAGAAAGTAGAAAAAATATTCAGACTGGCTGACATCAGGGGCTTTAGAGAACGTTGAAAGTGTATCCCCACGACTTCCATTGAACATGCAAAACTGCTAGCACAAGGTGGCTATCTGGGGACCTACTGAATGCACAGAGAAGGTAAAAGCATCTATGTTCTTGTCTTACTTAGAGATTGTGGATGATATGCTAAACCCTCCAAAACAGTACTGATTTCCTTTAAACCTAATTAAAGGTAAAAATGTTATACATTTCATTATAATAACCTTGCAAAAATAATGTGTTTCAGGCTTTAGTTTGTAATTGTGTCATACTGTAATATGTGTGTAATGCTTTTCGTCCACGTTTACAGAGAGAATATTGGAAAAAGAATACTGAAACATAGTTGAGTATTGTGCCGTTAAATTAAACAACGGTGTCCTCAAAAATGACCATAGACACTTGTAGTACTAGTGTAGGTAAAGATGTCCCTGTACTTTAACAGTGCACTTACATTCAAGCCAAATGGATAAGATAAAAATATCCATAATAGGCTTGGAATAAAAACAAAGACCATTGCCTGACTTTAAAATATAGGCTACTCTTTTGGGAGTTTATTATTATGTACACCTAGCTATAAAATACAGTCTACTCCAATTGCCCTGCGCTATACTGAGATGTTTGAAATATATCTTCCACCCCATTTCTATCAGTGAAAGAAACCTCAAAGTGTAACACAAAACAATTTAACAGAACCCAAACCTGATCCTCAAAAAACAACAGTTTCCCACAGTTACAACAGTTTCACCATAAACTGCCAAAGAACCACATCTGGTTCATAGAGGTGTACTGTACCTGCTTAACTTTCACTGACTCTAAATTCTGTCCTCCAGTCCAAACAAGACGACATGAGAAAACTGTACATGAAAACAATCAGCAACCACAACAACTGACAAAATCTAGACTCAAAACGTCAGTCTTAGTTTGATAGAAATTTTCCAGCAGCTGCAGATGTTGCCCCAGCTGTTGGAGGAGGCAGTGAAAGCTGAGGGGAAAATAGTTTACTTTTCAATCTACTTATGTTTCAGTTTTCATCTTGTTGTAAGCTAAGAGCAGCGACCGGAAAAAATACAACTGCACATTAAAAAGAATTTACACTGAGTGTCTTGGGTCACACTTGGGGTCAGAATGAAACTCAGACATCCGGGGGGCTCAAAGTAAAATGCTAGCTCCTTGGCATTTAACAGAGACCGTGGATGTGTTGATTACTCTGCTGCAGTAATCCGGTTCCAGTTCGAATAGTTAGGAGTAGACATTTCTGCTAATTCTGAACACATTGATGGTATTCTTGCTCTGAGAGAACACAGGATCTCCCTGGAGGAGCTGGAGGTTGTGACAGAGGAGAACATCTGATGCAACCATGAAAACAATGTAGATAAATGGACGATGGATGCATGCAGAGAGTGGGAATATCAAACAAATCACAAATTTAAATCAAGGATTTGCAGTCATATACCATCAGCATTAGGGCTGGGTATCGAACTTCAAAACTTTCATGGTACTGACTGAACTGCCTCAATACTATTGAATATTGAAAAATGTCGGGTATCGAAATTTGGTATCGAATGACCAAAGGAGTTGATCTCATCAGCATCAGTGAGCCAATGCAGCGTGCTGGTTATGCCAAAATCTACCAGGACTCTCGACTGGCTGTACACTTGTGTTCTGCAGGAAATACACCAGATTACACTCAGAGACAGGGCTGACAACAAATAGGTGTAATGTAATCTTCTGTTAAAATAGATTAGATAAATACTGGTATTGAAAAAAGTATTCTTCGGAAATCTGTATCGAAGTCAAGGTATCGGTATTGGTACCGGTATCGAAGTTTTCTGAACAATAAGCAGCCCTAATCAGAATAGTGAGACAGTTAACATTACAGATGATCATAGCTCCAGTCGGACAACTGTAATTCAGTGGAATCAACTGCAACTTCTTAACCACTTTAATATTCACGTCCCTGACATTCAACTACTTAAGTTGGATAATGACTGTCGACCCAAACCAACCAATGCTGCTCACTAATGACAGAAGGTCTTGATGCATTTAAGGCCCCTCGTGAAGAAACATTCAACTGCCATCTGTTTCAGTGGAGTTGTCCATTTCGGGGCTAACAAATCCACATCAGTGTAACGTAATGTACGGACTCCGAGGACGCTAATATTGCACCTGTCAAACCAGTGAGATCGATGTCGACATCAGACGAGAGCAGACTCGGGTTAACGTTACATGCAGCCGGTAACGTTAGTGTTTTTAACGCTGGACTGCTGAGGATGAGTTTCTCTGGCAAAATACACAGAGACAGCTTGGTTATCTTAGCCTCGCTTACATATCCTGAGCAAGTACTCAGCTAGCTTGCACAAATACTAATCAGCGGACCAATACAGACAACTGCGACAGCCGCTAAATCAACGTAATACAGCTGACAGTAATTGGCTAACGCTGAAGTTACACTGATAAATAATAACCACTGCAGCTAACTTAGCTAGCTAGCATGAGCTGATAAAACTCCCTTACAATGGTCATAAGACACAGCTGAAGCGGTGAAGCAGCATATGTCATGTTTCAGAAAAACCTCTTTTTCAACCAGGTGTAGTAACGAACCTCGGTGGAGAACGATGTTTGTTTCCTTGCTTATAGAATTGCGCGGTGATCAGAAAAGCGGTTTGCCAAAACGTCAGAAAACAAACAGACAAGGTTTGCGGAACTGTGTTGTATCATTGGGAGCCAATCAGAGCGCAGAAACGTGTTCGTGTATCCAATCAGTCAAGAGTATGGGCGGGACTAATGACTGCATCTTATATCAGCAACGAAACAGACAAAGCGTAGCACATTCTGTGTACACAATGTTTATTTTGTTGTCTTCATTAGAAAAGATTTGATTTCTTGTGATTTAAACCACTCAGAAATAATATTGAATTATAAAAGGATAAAATAGGATCTTTCTGCAGTGTAACAAAAAAAAAGTAGACTTACTGTTTGAAATCCTAAGTAATAGACACTCAATGTTGACACACAATATTTAAAGAATTTGGTTATTTGTTCACCTCTGGTTGTTCTAGCTGTCACGAGCTTGACACCAATGTGCATCTTAAATTTTTTAAAGCTGAAATATTTCATCCTTTTGACTTCCTACTCCAGAAGATTAATTTGGCAGAATAAATGGAAATTGGTCAACTTGTGGAGATGGATTCTGGTTGTGCATGACATATAAAGTTTTGGGGATTTAAAAATTTGCTCAGTTACAAGGTCTGGGCAGCAGTGACCTCATAGCTGTCTAAAGCCATGATTTGTACAAGCATAATTATAAATCATTAATTTACATATTCAAAATACCATTTTCATTTACCAAGGGTTTTTTAATCGGACTATATGAAATAATTTAACTGCTAAACTGAATTGCTGAAACAATGATATCATCAATAATGTATGAAAAACAGAAAGGGGATCAGGTACTGAATCCCAAATTGCTCCCAGTGGCTCCTCCACTGGTGTGTGAATGTGTCTATATTCCTGATGAGCAGGATGGCAATGTCTATAGAAGTCTCCAGCCCTTTTTGGAGTGTAAATGGAAAAGGGCTGCTTGGAATTTCATTCTTTCTTTCTTTCTTTCTTTCTTAGGATCCCCATTGGCACAAGCATTGGCTATTCTTCCTGGAGTCCTCCACATACATTTGATTTAATTGAGATATTTATTTCGAATATGTAAAGACAAGAACAAAAAAAAGCACACATAACAAAATTTAAATAGAAAGCATTGGAAACATAGAAAGGATATACACATATACATGTATATACATATATAATAAAAACAGACATACATCCATACATACAAATTCACAGAAAAAAACAAAACAAAAGAAGTAACAATGCTTGAATAAGTTTTTACATTCGAAAAGGAGTAAAAAGAAGTAAAAAAACATATGTATATGTGTATATATATATATATATATATATATATATATATATATATATATATATATATATATATATATATATAT
>JAPQLA010000023.1:1713831-1726075 GCA_029822935.1 Naso vlamingii | reverse complement strand
GTGCAGCATTTGTTTGGCTCGAAGTTTGTGCAACGTTTTCTTATGGAACTCTTTGGCCTTCAGTCTGCTTTGTGCATGTGCTTCCTGACGGCTCCTGAGTGCTCTCTGATGCTTAACCTCCTCCAGCTGCTCATACAGTTTCTGAGTTCTCTGGTGCATCTCAGAAACATCCAGTTTCCTTTGCTGCTGCATGCAGATCTTCATCTCATCCACCTTCCAAAATTGATGTAGCCTGGGAAATCACTTGCCACACAGGACACAATTACTGGGGTTCTTACAGCACTTTATTTTTGACCACTTACTCAAATAAAATAATCCTATGCCATGTAACTAATTCGCTGTAATGGGCAGCAAACTCAACAAGGACTCTCGTAATGATGTAGGACCTGTTTAGGACAAGCGGAAGACATGTCTTTTTGAATGTCAATGCTAAAAGTAAAGTTGGGCTTTTTGGTCGGGTTTGAGTTTGGGTTACTGACATTGCAGACTGTTGAGAGCTGCTATTTCCACACTGCAGTCATGGACTTTAGCTTAGTTGGCTAGGCTTGCTAGCGCTAAGTAGCTAAAATTAGCCAATTATTAATTAGCTAATATTAACTAATATCAAAGTAACATGACTTCAGTGTTTATTGAAGGGTTACGGAAGTTTCAATGGAGCACTCGTTTGCTGTGGGGCACCAGCACGCACTAAAAGGGCACCCGAGAGGGCACTTTTCCAGGTTTTGTCTAGTGGGAGGAACCAAAGAGGGCCCTTCATCATGTTTAATCTAGCATAGGGGCATCCAAGAGGGCACTTTCAGGGCATCAAGGGCATTTTAGAGGACAGATTTACCTCGACGGAATTGGACAGCATTATAATTAGATATTTATGTCTGTTAGGACCCAAAGTAATCACTTTTTTTTGTGTGTGGTGCATGGTGGGCATTTATCTCAACAGAGAAGATATTAACCTTGACAGACTTCGACAGAATTGTAATAGAATGGATATTTATGATTGATTAGCAAATATCTTTGCAGTTTTACGCACTGTAAAAACTCAATTTTATGTGTGTAGTGCATTGTGGGCATTTAACTCAACTGAGGAGACATTAACCTCTACAGAATTCATCCATGTCAAACTAAACATAAATCACATCAAAGCATTTATTTATTTATTTTTTTAAAAAAGAACTTTAAAATTCATATTACTTACCATTATTAACTGACTTGAGAGAAAGTTATGCAGGAAGCTGTATGTGGAACCTTATTTGCTGGTTTCAAAAAAAAAAAAAAAGAGAGAGAGAGATTTCACCCTATCAGACATGCTAATGGCCAAAAACCTAGAACTAGCAGGCAACCAGAAAACATGAACACAGTAGAACTGTCAATTTAACTAATCATTCAGAACGTTAGGCTAACATTAAAGACAGCAAGACAACGGCTGTGTTTGAAATCGTTCCCTCACTCAGTCACTCTCTCACTCACTTAGTATTCCCCATATAGTGTTTATTATATATTGAACTATGTAGGGAATGACCGAACGAGACTCTGGACTTAGAAATTTTTAAAAATCATTGCATCAGTAGATAGTTTCATTTCATTTCATTTCATTTCATATACTTTAATTGTCCCCATAGGGAAATTTGTCGTGGACTCTCCGATGGTCCGCAGTTTACAAATAAAAGAGATAAAAGAAGAACAGAAACACTGAATGATCGCACCAGGCGACACACATCACACATACTTGCTGCTGTGTACTTGTTTCATATCAGTCGCCCATACCAGCAACAATAAATGTCAATCTATCAATTACCCGTACTGTTACAGTACACAGCAGCATAAAATATCAATCAGTCAATCAAACAATCATCAATCAATCAATCAATCAATCAATTACCCGTACTGATACAGTACACAGTAAACAACACATATCGATCCGTTACCTATACTGTCACAGCACACAGCAACAATAAATGGCAGTTGCCCAAACCATTACAGTACACAGTGTTTTGTCAACTGTACACACTAAACTACATATGTGCATTCAGGATATTATATGTTGGGATAAAAGAATGTTTGTAACGGTTCAACCTGCTCCGGGGAACTCTAAATCTCCTCCCGGAAGGAAACAGCTCGTACTCTGAATGAAGAATATGAGATTGATTAGACAGAATTTTTCGTGCGTGTCTCAAGATGGATTGTTCGTAAATGGTTTGAAGAGAAACATGATCTTTGACGCCCATAATTTTCATGGCATGTTGTACCAGACGAATAATTTGTGTCTTCAGTTGTACAGACAAGTTGCCGTACCAGGCTGGAATACCGTACCTCATAGTACTCTCCAGTACGGCATGATAAAACAACAACATAAATTTCTGCTCAACACCAAAAACTCTCAATCTGCGCAGAAAGTGCAATCTCTGTTGCAGTTTGGAGCAGAGACTCTTCACATGGGCCCTCCAGCTGAGTGTGTCATCAATGTAAACTCCCAAGTACTTATATGAAGAGACCTGAGCGATTGGTTCATTGTGGATGACCACCGGCCTCAAGTCATCCACAGCTTTAATAGTGAACACCATCTCTTCGGTTTTCTTTACATTTAGCATCAGATAATTAGAGTCACACCACTGAACAAACTTACAGATCTCAGAATGGTAAACTACTGGACTGCCATCTTTGTGCAACAAGCCCAGGATGGCAGTGTCATCTGAAAATTTGATGATGTAGTTATCAGGATGAACTTTTATGCAATCGTTGGTGTATAGTGTAAAGAGCACAGGGGAGCTCACACATCCCTGGGGGGCACCAGTGCTGGAGAGTCTGGACTCAGAAAGGACGTTGTTAACTCTGACATACTGTACACGGTTAGTTAGAAAAGACATGAACCATTTCAGTATAAAGGGATTAACATTCATGTTCTTCAATTTTTCAATCAGTAGATGTGGCTGCAGCGTGTTAAACGCTGAACTAAAATCGACAAACAGTAAACGAACATAAGCTTTGGGGTCTTCCAGATGTTTAGTGACCAGATGAGTAATGCTGTTAATTGCGTCATCTGTGCCACGCCCCTGCTTATATGCAAACTGAAAAGGATCAAGCAGCGAATCAACCTCCTTCTTGAGTGATGACACCATGATTCTCTCAAAACATTTGCTTACA
The DNA here is from genome assembly GCA_029822935.1 of Naso vlamingii. Lineage (NCBI taxonomy): Eukaryota > Metazoa > Chordata > Actinopteri > Acanthuriformes > Acanthuridae > Naso > Naso vlamingii. Next base: position 1,722,937 of record JAPQLA010000023.1, on the reverse strand, counting down.
TTTGATGTTAACGCAACAGGACGAAAATCATTATTTTCCTTTGGGCAGGGTTTTTTTGGTATAGGTGTTACGACTGATTTCTTCCAGAGGGTGGGCATGGTGTGCTGATCTACAGATTTTTGAAAAATAGGACACAGTGCAGGTGTCAGCTCCTCCGCGCAGGTTTTAAGAAGAGAGGCGGAAATGCTGTCTGGCCCTGTGGCTTTTTTAGCACAACTGTGTTTAAAAAGTGACTGGACCTCGTAAGGGTCGATCAACACTCTGGCGTCCTGGTCGGTGACACATATAGATTGTAAAACACTGTCACACTCAGAGGAGACATTATGGGTCTCGAATCTCATAAAGAAATCGTTTAATTCATTTGCTTTTTGCAAGTTATCAGGAGTACTAAGACATTTCTTGGCTGGGGTCATGTTAGTGATGGCCTTCATAGTATCCCACAGCTTCTTGGAATTCATAGCATGACAGTTTTGTTCAATAATTTCCTTATGTCTGTTCCTCGCTTAAGGAAATTATTGAACAAAACTGTCATGCTATGAATTCCAAGAAGCTGTGGGATACTATGAAGGCCATCACTATAGATAGGCCGAATATTTGTGTGAAGCAAGCAGGCGAGCCCAGCAACACATAAACAAATAGAGTACACAGGAATACAGCATTGAAATGTCTGGGGTTGTGTTAAATTCCATGTTGCATGGTAGTTTTTTTCCCCCAATGTTTCTTTGTCTTCGGTTAATTTGTAGCCCAACTTCTGTTAGCTAACATGCTAATGGTAATGGATGGAATTGTCAAACCACTAGAGTACCTCTTCAATTTGTCATTCAAAATGGGTACATTTCCACGCAAAATGAAATGCAAAACTGCAAAAGTTGTAAAGCTTGAGACAAACAATATTTCACCAATTACAGGCTTATGTCTTTACCCTCTGTTGCAAGGCTGGACAGTTTCATCAAAAAATTGTTAATGGACAGTCAGTACGGATTGAGCAGACAGATCAATGGCGTTAATGGAGTTAATAGAGGAGATTACCAGTTCTACTGAAAGTAAGTGTGCAATGGGAGTGTTTATAGACTAAAAGAATGCATTTGACACCATAGATCATGATATATTACTCAAAAAAATGGGACGTGGTGTAAGAGAGGTGGTTTTGAATTGGTTAAAAAGTTATATCAAAAACAGGCAACAGTTTGAGCAGATGGGGGATTTCAGGTCAAGCAATTTAGACACAACCTGTAGAGTTCCTCAGGGGTCAGTAAGGCCCCAAATTGTTTATTTTGTTTATTAATGAAATTTGCAGTATTTTGAAATGGGTGGTTTTTGCGGATGACACAAATGTTTTTTGTGCTGGTGAGAATTTGCAGCAGTTGTTGGATGTGGTCATGACGAAAATGAGTAAACTAAAATTCCCATTAAATTTGGACAAAACTACATTTATGTTTGGTAACTGCAAAATAAACACACAAGTGAAAATGACGATTAATAATGTAATGATAGAAACAGTATAAGAAAAAAAGTTCTTGGGTGTATTACTTAACCACAAACTCTGCTGGAAAGTTCATTTAAAACATCTGAGTTTAAAACTGGCTGGCAGCAATGGAGTTTTGGGTAAAGTTAAAGGAAAGCTGGACTTTTTGGGGGATTTAGCCACAATTCATCCACAATTCTTATGTAAGACAAGAACATAGGTACCTTTCCCTTCTCTGTGTGTTCAGTAGGTCGCTAGACAGCCGCCTCACGCAGGCAGGTTTGCACATTCAGTGGAAGTAGTGGGGATACACTACTACCATCCTCTAAAGCCCCTAAAACACATCCAGAAATCTCATAAACGCTCCACCTACATGCTGTGACCATGTGGTGACTGCCACATTCACGACTGTATGGTCTGACTGGTCACAGCGCTGTAAGTGAGATGATGTGACCCAGGCGCTGTGACCCAGGCACTGTGTCACTACGTCCAGAAAAGTAGTTCTTGGGTACTTGCTCCCACAGTAACAATGTGTCTGTAGCGTAGTTAATATGCAGGTCACAACATGTGGATGGAGTGTGTTGGAGATTAGGGGGCTTTAGAGGGCAGTAATAGTGTATCCCCAATACTTCCACTGAACATGCAAAATTGCCGGCGCGAGACGGCTGTCTAGCGACCAACTGAACACACAGAAAAGGGAAAGGCACCTATGTTCTTGTCTTACATAAGAATTGTGGATGATAGGCTAAATCCCCCAAAAAGTGCAGCTTTCCTTTAAGCACATTCTAAACCTCAAAGCACTTTATACTCTGTATTGTTCACTTGTGATGCCATATCGAATTTATTGTGTTGAGATATGGGGCACCCTACAGACATTATGCATATTTCAAAAGAGAGCAATATGGATAGTACATAATGTAGACTACAATGATCACACTAATGCACTGTTTTTAGAGTGAAAGGCATCAAAATTTAAACTCCGCTGCAGGTATTTTTGCAATATGTAATATGTGCATGTTACTTTTATTATCTTCGCATTGATATTGCTAAATGCTTTACGCGTTTACATAACGTTTTGCCTGATCTTCTTGCGTCTGATGGCTGCAATTGCTTTTCAGCTGAATTATTAGTTTGCTCCTCATATTTAAAACATGCCACTCCACTGCCACTCGACAGCACAGTCTTTGTTTGTTATTGGTCAGATGCTGCAAACTCCACCTCTTTTATTCGAACGTGCTCATGTGAAAATCAGGAAAACCTGGGTTAATTTACCAAGTTGATAACCTGCTTTGTGTGACTGCTTAGCCGGTTCACTTTTGCTTAGTTTTGTAGAACCGAGTAACCCAAAGAGATCCAGGGCATGTTGAACTCGGCTTTGTAGCACAGGCCCCTGGACTTCCCAGAGAGTCAGGTCAGACCTGAATAACATCTCTCTGGCACGAATCCATTGGTTGTTGGTGATTTCACAGAACAAAAATAAAATCATTTGTGAGGCAGTTTTTATACTAACACTTTGCTTGAGGATCTGAAAGCAGCTGGATGTGTTGAATTCTGCACAAAAGCTCTAAACCTTCCTCCTTTACCTGGATTCAAATCATCTTAAGATATAATTTATTTGACCTTATTCACTTATTTAACTGTTTGTGTTGTACATATCTATTACATTTTTTGAGTTTAATTATTTAAATCATATTTACCTCTGTTTGAATTTGTTTTCGTTTTAAATATTTTTTCTTCTGTCTTTTAAATTTACTTTATGTTGTTTTTTCTTATTTCTATTTCACTCTTTAATTGCCTGCTATACAATTAAAATTTAGTTGACTGAAATAAACACATCAAGTTCTCTATACAATTATGTCTGCATGTATATTAAATGATAAACAACATAGTTTTGTTTCAGCAGTTTCAGGCAAGTACGTCTCATAATGTCATTAAGATTTTCTTGCCTTGCCCACAAAAACTTACAACTCTTTAAATCACACTCTGATTCTCACTTATGTTACTTTGACAATATGTAGACCATGTTGCTCATGCTGTGCGCCTGTCATGAAGAAGAAAGAAACCTGTGGTCAGCGGTGTCTGAACAGGCTAAATGAAATGACTGCACTGACCAGTATACACACTCATCTTGTACACACAAACACGCAGGAAAGCATCTAGCATGAGTTGTTGTGATGTAATTACTTTTCATTTGATGTGAAAAATTATTCAAAGTCAATGAGACGGAAAGTGTTCTGCAGTCTATCACAGGAACTGGCATTGTTTACTTCCCTCCAACACATCATTTGCTCTATCTCGCAGTCACAATTATTCTCTCTGTCTTACTGTCATACACATTCCACAACAGTGTATAACAGCATGCCTCATTTAACCAGACAGCAGTGTGCGCATGCGTGTGTGCAATCCCTTATGTTTCTGTTGCTGTGTTATGTTTTTTGTCTATTTGTTTTCATTTGGATGTCAGTTGGTGTTTGGATGCATCTGTTATGAGACAAATCTCCCCCTTATTGAGCTGTGCTATCAAACATTAATGTGTTGTTTATTCTTTTGTAACCCATTTACACCTCATATTTACATGTGATGTGTATGTGTTTACTGTATGTATCTTATCTGGATAAGGAAAATGCATTTGAATGCCTGTTAATTGGAGCAGGTATATGTAACGACATTCTCCATTCCTCGAAACCACTGCTTTTGTGTTTTTGTCATGTTGGTGTTATTACGGATAGAATTAGTTATGTACTTCAATGCTAAGTCTGCAGTGACCTGTCACTGACGTCAGTGTACATTTTGAAAAGTATGGGTTAAAAATCATGGTTTCTTGGGTCTGTGGTTATAGTTAGGTTGATTTTTCAAAGAGGAGATTTTTGTTTTGCTGAAATACTCTGAACACGTGTAGGAGCATTTGGAGGCTGTCTGTCACATTGTGGTCAGAGCAGATCTCAGTCAGCTACTTGTTTGGCCACAATCTGAGAAAAAACATTTAAAGGTCAGTCGACTTAACCTCAAGCTCTTCAGCAGCAAAGGAAAAGTAGGCCCAAGAAACTCCAATGTGCTACCTACAGCTCGGTCTCGACCCTACATATTACTTTTAAAGGAGGGCCTCCCCTTTAGTGCTTGCTTGCAATGCATGGGTCCTGTAAGTAGCTACAATGTAAACCCACCTGTGGTAATGCTGAAAACTCATGGGACTTTTTACTCTCTGTACTTCATCAGGTGGAGCCGTTGCTGTGAGGGTAGACTGCTGGGTCACGCACAGGACTTTCAGCCAAGAAAATGGGCTTCAGCACCCACAGAAAACAAAAGTCAATGATTATTTTTCAAACCTAACCAAGTATATTTAATGGCTAAAGGCTGTTTCATACTTGAAAGACAAGTGTCGGCAGGTGTCTTAAGAAAAGTGTTGGATGACACAAATGTGTTTATGCTTAAAGTGTCAGACGCCGTCTGTGGTGCAAGCCGTGGTCTCAATGGTAATCAGCTGAACATTTCTCCGTAGACCCACAGCCCAAACCAGTGGCAGAACAGTAAGTTTCTTTGAGACATTGGATTTGCCGGAGGAAGAAGAGATTTTATTTTTAATTTTATTCTGAAGGAGATGGAGAATAAACTGGAGTAGAGAGGAGCAAGGGGAACATGTGTTGGTTAATCAAATGCAAGAGATGGATGAGGAGCAACACTTTTGGTATTTTTGGATGTCTAAATATTGTTTTGATGACCTGCCACGTCGGATTACACCCTATATAACAACAAAACACCTACAGTAATCCCATTGGAGTTTTACAGAGACCAGCTGTAGCACCACAGATCCTGGCATCTGGGTCATCACAACAGTGTGCAGTGGCAATTGCTCCTCAGAGCCATCCATTTTGCAAGCCCTTTCTTTTCCCCTTAGCAAGTAGAGCGCAGTTTCATCTCTGTGGCAAGGACAGAACGTTTGGTCCAGCCAACCAATCAAAATGTCAGACAAATCAAAACTACATCTGTGACGTTACAAGTTTTTGACAGGTGCAAGACACTGTCAGACAACCCATTCTTATGTCTTTTTTACGTCATTTTTGTCTTGAGACACTGTCAACAGACGCTTGTCTTTCGAGTACAAAAGAGGCTTAGCCTTCCAAAACTGTGACCTTTGCATGAGATTAACCCCGTGTTAGAAAGGCTGCCTGGCAGAAAGGTACTCAGTGGTTAAAAGAATGTTGCTCAGAGGGTCCTGACCAAGCTTCAATAAGTGACAAAGAGTGAGATAGTGTTGCATAAGGCTGCAATGTTATTCCTCGAGTGTAGTCTCACATATCCGGCCCTATCTCTACAGCAGTGTGTCAGTGATAGAGAAAGTTGTGGTTGCAGCTATTATTATTCTACAACAGGGAAGAAAAGCTTTGATTGATTTGTATTTCTTAAAATCATTCACAAATTTCTTGGGTTGCACTAAGCTCTCTGTTCCTGCAAAAAAGGTACATACATACTGTAGGAGAAGAGAGGAAGAAAGTTGACTGAAATAGTGCCCAATGGTAGGCTTATACTGGAGATGGTTAAAAGAAAGCAAGACCCCTCACTATACGTTCATTTCCTGTATCAGTGTCACATGGCTTTCACCACGGCCCCGCCCCTTTAGGAGACTAGAAGCAGTCATGAGTCCATTCAATCTTATGGGAGAAATGAACGTGATCACAGATATGACCAATTCTTTAGCCCCATTGTTACCAGTTGGACCCATTTTTCAGAGGACACATTTCCTCTGAACATTCTGACACAAAAATGTCATTTTTGAGACAAACACATCAGGAGAAAATTAACTTTGTTTGAGACCTATTTCTGTCTCAGCAACACATTCTCGCGAGATCTGGGAATCGATGCTTCTAGCTTTGCTTCACAACGGACTTAAACAGACATTTAAATGGTTATATTGGTAAAACCATGAATTAAAAGTTAAAACTTACATTAAACAAATATTATGTGATGCAAAATCCATCTGCTTTAATCCATTCACATGACAGGAATAACACTTACAAATGAGGCAGAGGGATGGTGGTTCCTAACTGTCTCCATTAGAGACATGACTCCGCCCACTTAGTAGACTGAAGTCTATATACCAGTCCACACCATTGGCACAGAGTAGGGTGGGGTATCTTTTGTTAATAATTGACTATCTTTGCTTATACCCACAGTCTACATCTGATGAGTCAGAGTACCTCAGGTAAGACCTACTATGTTAGTTTACAGGTCAACAGTATTTTAACTAAGCTTGAATGCAAAGGCCCACGAACAGCTTGAAACTGTAATGAAAACTTGAAACTGTCATGCTTCTTCTATGACTCCATCTGTGTTGTTTTCTGGGTTTCTCAGCTGTTTGCGAAAAGAAGTTTCCTGTGTTACAGCACTGATGCCTTCCTTCAACCTAGAGGGTTTATATGTCGCAGCATCATCATGCAGAAACGTAGGTCATGGAGAAAATGTTTTAAGTTAATGTTTTTATTTAAAAAATGTTCAGACTTGAATATGTATAACCCAGGAATCTTACAGAATGAGTGAGAGTATGAGTGAGTAGAGTAAGCAGTAAGCAGTATAGCATTATCCAAAAGATCTAAAATTTTGTCAAAGCTAGAAGTTACACATGCTTAGTTATTGATGAATTTATTTCATTTTTTGTAAGTTTTTGACTGAATAGTTTGAAACAATAATGCCAAAATATTTGTCTGCCCTGATATTAAAGGCCACAAAAAAGTGCAAATTAGTGGTGAAATTTGTCCTTGATTTGAAAAACACCAATTTAGTTGAATATTGTTGGAATAACTCATTTCAGGTCAGTTGTCATTATCCTGATTATATATTAGAATGACATATTGTTTGTTTACACCTAGTCTAGTGAAAAGAGTGACCAGACAGCTACAAAAACCAAAATTTGAAGTATTTGTACTTAGATGACACGACAATACAATTTACAAAAAGAAGAAATCTGATGAGTTTCATGAAATATGGAATGAAGAATTTGGAGAGAGGGTAACAGTAAAAACAAATCAAAGGGAACTCTTTACACATTACTGTCAAACATGATCCTGCAGTGTTTGCCTTTGTCCACCTGATGGCAGTATGACTCCAGCTCTGATATTCTCATTAAATCCTCCCTCTTTGTTCTCCTGCCAATTTCTTCTCTTATGCAGCCTTTTTTTTAAACAACATCTATGAGAGGAAAGAAAAAGAGAAAAAAGTGTCCCCGGGTTAAAATAAATAGCCTTTCACAGTTAATTTAATTGACTATTTTGTACAAAATCGAGGTAATTGTGCCTCGCCTGCAATAGCAAACAAGAATAGCATTGCCTTTGCAAACAGTCACCACACAAACACAGAGACAGGCTTTAATCTGCTTCTATCATAGAGGAACCAAGGCTGAAGTTTGCTCAGACACTGTGAGGCACCTGTTTTCTTAATTGTTGTAACATCTCTGTAGAAGAAAAATACTCTCACAGTGGAGCAAGGGATAAAAGATAGGACCTAAAATATTCAACTTTCAGCAAGAGGACTGAGAGAACAACAGTGCATAAACGACAGAGTGATGATTACAGCTCAGTATGTCTTAATACGTGCTTTATATCCCTATTGTATGTTTGTGTAAAGCACCTTCAAAAAAGGTGAAAGGAGAGGAAATTATTATTAGATTTTGTATTTTCACTTTTTTCTTTATTAATGTTTTACTATGTTTTTGGTCTCAGGTGTGAAATAATCTCTTTGTGTAACGTCAGAGATTTCGAGTTGAGGTCAGTGTCCAGAAGCTGTCCTTATCCTGCAGTCTCTAACTTCTTAATCATCTTTCTGTCCTGCTGGCGAGATGCATGTGTGAGTATATGTGTGAGTGTGTTTGTGTGTGTGTGTCCCTCAGTAGCATATCTGCCTGTGAAACAGAGAGCATGTCCGTCTGAGGTGTTGCTGTTCTCGCCTGTCCTGCTACCTCCAGCTGCTTGTCTACCGCCCCCCGCAGGCCGGCCGAGGTTACCCCATGCTGACCTGTTTAATTGTCTGCCTGTCCCAGGGCCCACTGGTGAGTGTGTGTGTGTTCCTGCTGCGCTGAGAAGGACAAGGGCAACAACACACACACAGACATGCACAACCATGAAATACACACAAGGGGCAAGAGCATCAAAACATGAGCAAACTACACATTGTCGCTGTTAGATACTGTCAGGCACACGTTGTAAGTGTGTGTCCCATTAAAATGTGCCTATATCAAGGAGCTCCTCTCAAGTCTGCCTGTTGTTTTGAGTGTTCTGAAACAAGTGCTCACATCCCACCTGCAGATTTAGAAACTGTAGCTTCACACCAGAAATGAGTGAAACAAATCAGAGAACCAAGAGAGCACAGTCCTCTAAATAAGGTGTTCATTTTAATGATTGTCGCATTTAAGGATTGTTTATTTTGTATGTGGATTTTCATCTGCAATGAATTCTGGACTGGACCTGGACTAAATTTCTAATTTTTATTTTATATTATTATTATTATTATTATTATTATTATTATTATTATTATTATTATTTATTTATTTATTGATTTTTTTGAGACACACTGATCACTATGGACATATGACATGTAAGATGTGTCATATTGCAAAAATGCCAGCTACAGTTGAAATTGTATAATAGATAT
>JAPQLA010000023.1:1658896-1671527 GCA_029822935.1 Naso vlamingii | reverse complement strand
TTTCCATTTTTCACAAACAAAATTTTTGGATTCCCAAGATTGCTTAAAGAAAGGCTCATATTATATATATATATATATATATATATATATAAGCCCTTCCAAAAATTAATTAAATACCACTTCTTCATTGAAACTGCCTGGAGTGCACATATGAAAAAAAAAAAATTACCAGGCTAAATAAACACATGTACATATAAAAAAAGCAGTAAATTAATTAATATAACCTATAACAAAAATCCATAAAGTTTAAAGAATACAAACAGGGATATCTGTTTTAGCAAATAAACTTTTCATATATGTATCTTTCCCAGCTTTCCCATCTGTATCTTTACAAAATACCTGCGTGTGACTGACCTTATATTGGTAAAAAAACGCATATTATCAGTGCAATTAAGGAAGAGTTTAACACCAGCAAAAGGATGTTACTGGATGGTTGTTTGAAAGATGAAGCATCTGTATGTCTGTGGTATGCAGATATGTATATGTACATATGTACATGTATATATGTGTATATATTTGGTTCTTGAAACAACATACATCAGAGTGAGCCACCAAGAGTAATGTATAAGTCTGTTATGAAAAATCCATAAGGCAGACAAGCTTTGAACATGTAACAGATGTTAAATGCTCTTTGTTTTCAGCATGTTATGCATATTTAATTCTTAACATGACATTACATTTTTCTAACTGATGTCTTTATCCAAGGAGACTAACAAAAGGTGCAATAAGCGAGGTCCCTGAGAGGATGTAAAAAGAAAGTGCAGAAACCATCTATGCTCCCCAGAGGATAAACCCTTAAAATTTGGACACTGTGAACTTTCCTCTAGTGCTAGCGTCATTTTCAGATATACATTTCGATATGGAATATATCCTAATCTACTTGTATACTTGACACACACAAAGACTACTTTAAAAAAAGGAGCAAAGGAAAAAAAAAAGCTGTGTCTGCCATTTTCTTTAAAAGCATCTCGATGTGTCATCAATAAGACATACTGTACTTCCTAAATCTTGAACCAGTCTGCTAAGTAGCCTTATGATTCTTTCAGGCTTGACAAAGGAACTCCCTAAAACTCTCTGTTTCCCTGCCTGAAATGTGAAGTCCGCCACTGAGTCAGATTTTAAGTTGTTGTGCTGGCAGTGGCTCTACCTTGAGTTATCGTTCTGCCCAGGAGAGACACAGAGAGAAGGACGGAAAGGAGAGAGTTTCAAAAAAAGGAAAAGGAGCGGAGAGTGTAAAAAAAAAAGAGTGAAAGTGGTGGAGGAGCCCGGCATAAAGCATATAGCTGCAGGAGAGGCTTATGCTTTAGACGTCCATGTCAAAATACAACGCACTCTCTGCTGCTGCCTTTATCTCTCTCATGCCTCTTTCTCTGCTCTCCTATCTATGTCCTCCTCTTCCTCTTCCCTTCTCTGTGGTTTCCTTCCATCTACATTCCTATCCTCCTCTCTATCTCCCTCACCCCTCCCTCACCCCCTCCCTCAGCTCTCTTTGTTTTCTGCCTCTTTCTCCAACAATGCCTTATTTTCACGGAGGCATGGGAGTATGAAGACAGCATCGCCACGGAGGGTATTGGTTCTCTTCTCTGTCTTCCTATCTATGTCTCTCTCTCTCTCACACACACACACACACACACACACACTCACACACACACACACACAAAGCACCTCAGCATGGAAATTGAAATAATGATAATGTATCCCTCAGTCTGCATCAAAGTATTGCCACTTCAAAAAAATGCCGGCAGGCATGAAATGCAAACGTGAAGCAGATGGATTGAGAAGGAGAAAGGCAGCATGTGTGTAAGTGTGTGTGTGTGCGTGTCTTTTTCCCTTTAGCCATCCTGCATTTACTTTGTACACTGGCTGCAGCTTTTAAGGCAGGGAGACCGTGTGTGTGTGTGTGTGTGTCCATGGAAGAGGGCTGCAGTGCGGTGTGTGTTGTCAGTCAGGATGATAGTGATGTTTGTAGGAACATGTGTGTTTGTCACTGTGCGTGTGCCAAGTGAGAGTTGCCTGTGTGGGCTTTTGACAGCATGTTTTTTAGTATGTGTGTGTTGTGGTCAAGAATGAGTATTGATAGTTTCCCAGTGTGGGAAGGTGTCACCTGCAGGTCAGGGCCTTCTGGTGCCGTTACTCATGAGCATCCTTTACTGAGCGACTTGCAGTACGTAGTGCGTCGTCATCGTGGCACAGCTTCTACTGAGGTGTTCAAATGGAGCTTTGAATGTCTTTTACTATGACATCATCAACAACCTCCACACACACACCCACTCAGCCCCAAGTCCCTCCACCCCACCCTCCACTCTGTTTTATACCAAAAGTTCTAAAAGCTAAATCTGAACTCTCCATCCATGTAAACGTCTCCACTTCCTCCTGAAGCGAGCAAATGCGCCTCTTTCTGCAGGAGTGTGAGATAGGTCACTAAGGTAGGACAGGGCAAGATGTTTGCCTTAAAAATGAGCTGTAAATCCTGAAAATAAATTCCAAAGGCCACAAGCACCCAATGCAGCCATTGAGGACACATAGGGAGGAATAAAAATTCTAGTGTTTGTGTGATGGCCACATTTTGTATAATACTATGTAGATGGAGGCAGCTGATTGATTTCTGGGGCAGAGCGGTTAATAAGGAGTTATAGTAGTTCACATGGCGAAAAAAGGCATAATTATGAGAATTTACATTGATAGCACTGCTTGATACCAAAATAACAGTAAGCTCAACAATAAGTGTAGAATTATGAGGAAAAATGCATCTCACAGTCAAACGTACCAAGTTAAAAATAATATCACGTGACTTGATATCCTTAGTTTGAACTGTGTTCAGTTAGGCAGTGCTGGACATCAGCTGCATCATTACCCATTTACTTCCTCTTGACAGTATGGCCTTTATGACTTGACTGGTGCACACTTGAATAAAAACCAGAGTGTGAGCTAGTTATTCTTCTTTACTACATTCTCTGCAAAATTCAGACATTGCACGGTATGTCACATTGTTATGTTTCGGCAGTCTTTCTGTTTACACAAAAATACAATCAGTGTATTTTGTCTATATTTATTTTAACATACACAAACACACACACACTTACACACAAAAAATCAGTTTCCAACCAATGCAACACAAATTACTTAAATCAAATATCAAATATTACTATTTCTCCCTGTTTCATTACTGCCATATTCATAGTTGGGAATAAACTAATTCAAACACACACTTTAAAATGTAACATCACAAGATCTCTAAGTCACATGTCCCAGCAAAAGTTAGCTTAGCTGCTAGTTTTACATGGAGTACAACAAATCGAATTCTGTCAGACAATCACAGTGAGACTCTCTATAATACCCTAGTGTCATCATTTTATGTTAGCTTACCTGCAAAATACAGACACTGCATGGTACATTAAATCGGTATGTTAAGACAGTCTGTTGGCACAACAATACAGTGACTGTGCTGTACTCCTGAAAGAAGCACTCACTTCAGGGTATCTTCCCCTTGTGGTTTAATAAAGCAGTGGCACCTGACTTTCTGTATTCTGCCTGACAGCATGAAACTGTAGCACAGTTACTACAAAACAATACCTCTTCAAGTAAACAGGTTTTGCTAAACATGAACTTATAATCTCCAAACATTAATTCTGTATTTCCATATAACATGGTGCAAAACCGAAATGAAATAAAATATATGGTGGGTAGACTTCTTCTCTTAGCTTAAATTTCTTGTCCTCACATGGCAAGTCTTTGAGCTAAAGGCTGATGTATAGTTATTGTTAGGTATAGTTGCTTAGTACTAAGCCATATATTAAACCTGTCAATAATTTTATGAGTTATTTTAAAGTGGTAATCTCAAAGATTTTTGTTCAGATAAATGTCTGTTAAGTGACTATCTGTGATTGCTGATTGCTGATTGAGCCATAGGTAGGCCTACAGCGATCTGGGTATCTGTGGTGACATTCATTTGCTAAATCAGTGGCAGCACAGAGTTAGTAAGCTTTTTAGGTCAGTCAGCAAGGATTGGTTTTCCCAAAGGGTGGGTGGAGCTCGTGCCACAGGCTCACTCTAAGTTGTCTCTGACCAGTATGCGTACATTTTTAATTTCCTGTGAGTTACAATGGCGAATCAAAGCCAGAGAAAATACAGCATCCTGGTGATAACAGTTCAAGTACAAGTACAGGTCCACAGAAAAACAAAACTCAGTGTTCTGAAGAAGGAAACAGGCAATCTGCCGATGCTATAAAGTCATCACTGTTTGGTTTCATCACAGACTCTGGAAGATGAGATCCGAAAATGCGCAAATTTAGCTTATTCCCAAAGGTGCCTTCAATCAACCAATCACATTTATTTATGTATAGCCCAAAATCACAAATTACAATTCGTCTCAGGAGGCTTCACAAACTGCACAGACATCCTCTGTCCTTAGACCCTCTCGCCAGGTGAGGAAAAACTTAAAAACCCTGAATTGATGGTAAGAATCAGAGAAAATAAGAAACCTCGGAGAGAACCGCAGAGGAGGCATCCCTCTCCCTAGGACGGACAGATGTACAGTAGATGTCACATGTACAGAACACAACAACAAAACAATCACTGTCTACACTATGTAATCACTGTCACTACAATGTTGCTGCTACATTTTGAATTATGAGGTATGGGCCTATATGAGAGTCCATAGATCCAGAAGGAGGTGAAGTCCATGAGTCCAGGAGCACAGTCTATGGGTCAGATGTGTAGTCCATTGATCCAGAAGGCAGTGCAGTCCACAGAACCAGTGGCATGTGCAGTCTATGAATCAGGACAGTCTTGGGTGGTCCGGACGAGGAACCCAGGCCACACGATATCTTATTATCCATGGAAAATGGCAACAGGTAACTCCAAACCAGGATCCTGAGCTGGACGGTCATCTCTCCACTAGACGAGCCACTTCCTCGACCAGCCAGACCCACACGGGCTCAGGGGAAGGGGAGGGGGGGAAGGGGAACAAGAAAGTATGGAGTTAGTAACATGCAGTTACTGGGACAGCAGTTAGAGAAGGAAGAGAGAAATAGAGGAGCTCAGTGTATCATGGGAAATCCCTCGGCAGTCTAAGCCTATAACAGCACAACTGCCTTCAGAATCAATTCAACTCAAATCTTCAAGATTACCATTTTAAGAGCTTTCAGTCCTGTGAGTCTAATTTTGGTAGAGTTACTACATGTTGGTCGGATTTCTTTCTTCACTACACGCAAATTTGATTTTCCTTTATCCATGAACAAAGATAGAGGGTGGAAAATAAGCTATGAAAATGAACACAGAATAATTGGTGAGTTCAATGTGCTTGTGAAAATAAATTTCAGTCCTTGAGCTTAGTGAAGCTGGAGGTACTTAGCTTTTGGGGTCATTATTAAGAAATGCCAAATAGTTATGATTCTTTTCCCTTCTTTTCCCTTTTTCGCTTCACATTGTGTGTATGTGTATGTGTGTGTTTGTGTTGACTTGGAAAAACTGTTTTTGTAACCACTGATAACCAGAGGTGAAATGTCAAGATCAGATCAGGTCTCCTTTTTTCAAAAGCGTATGTGAACACAAACATATTTCAGTGTTATTCAGTGAACTCACGTCAGTTAGCACCATATGGATGCAGACGTAATTAGCATCTAATCGGCTTGATGTTTTGACTGCAGTTGTTTCACAGTTCACTACCTGTTTGGGTTAGCAGAGCTGCTAGCTAGTTACCCCCTGCAGGCAGCAGGTGAGTTTGCCAGCATGGTGCCGTCTGCACAGATGGATACACACATGCACACACCCAGGCACACACACACTTGGACATGCACACACACTTACACACACAGAGCACATGCACACACAGGCACACACGCACACTTGGACATGCACACACGTCAGGATAGCACCATTTTCTGGACGTTAAGCTTCCTGGAGGTGCAACCTGGCCTCAGCCCTGAGCACTGCATCCCTAACCCTCAGCTCTACCTTAACCTAACCACAGTTCGTACACGCTTACTTAGTGGAAAGTATATTTCGTTATGCAAACGTAGCCGATAAGAAAAACACATACACATACAATTTTAATTGTTTTTATTAATACAACTGTTGAATTTAAAGAAGACATAATACACTCATTTTCGGGTCTTTGGTTTTAAATTTTGACTCCCGTGGAGCCGCTTAACACAATCACTAAATGGTCTGTGTCAGTCACTCTTCCCCCTTTCCTTCATACGCACCTCTGTACTCCGCTGTACTCACAACCCATTTTGTCCAATTACCGACACAAAAAAACACACAGCTAGGACGCTAATGACATGTTACTTACACCCTGAAGCAGCAGTTTAGCCATTAATCTATCTCATGAGCTCAGAAAAGATGGAAAAGCATAATAGCTCTTCTTTAAACATTATGAGACAAAATCTTTAAACCAGACAATTAGCTCCTCAGTGAGAGAGCACTGCATTAATCTGATTTTTACATGATATTGGCAACATTTTATTATGTATATTACAGTAGTATGTTATTTGTATTGATACAGTGCATTATATTTATTTGTGTATTACTATATTACAAAATTGTTTAAATATGGTGTTAACAAATAATAAACTTCAGGAAAAATATAAGTGACAAGTGAGAACAGCAGAGGGAATAGTTATTCTGTAAATGAGAATCTGCAAGCATCCTATAGATTGTAGTTGCACAAGAGAACATTGTGGCTTATCTTTGCAAATGTAATCAGACATGACATATTTAAAGGTAGACTGAAAATGTTCTGTGTCAATGTACCTAATATTCTTGACTAAAAAAAGGCCATAAAAAGCAAAATCTCTGGAGGAGAGTACGCACAGCTGCTGTAGGCTTCAGACATGCTGCCATTTATCAATATTCATTGTCTGACATTGTCTGCTGATGGAAATATGGTAATCCAAGATTATTTGAATAAGAGTGGAATTTGCACTTTAGATTTCCTAGTTCCATTTACATGTGCAGATACATGTTTACACAAGACATATGCTCTTCTTACAAAATGAGGTCTACCATGACTTTTATTCATGACATAATCGTAATAACTGTAAAGGAATGCAAAGTGGGCATCTCGTAAATGAAATAAATATATTAAATCAAATTGTATAGTCCCTGTAAGGAAAAAAAGTCTCAAAGTAACATTGCTGGAAAATATCATTGATGCAATAAAACTGTAAGAAAAAGTAAAATAAACAAAATTTATATATGCAAACTGTGATCACTTTATGGATATTGAATAATTTATATATTTATTGGGTTAAACACCTTGTTGAAAGGGGATCCCAACATAATTCATATTCAGAGCATTCTAAACTTTTAACACTAAAGTGCATAATTGAAGAAATTATCATACACAGATATACTAGGTTGTACATGTTCAAAAAAGTTGTGCTTAAATTTACTATAAACTCTGAGTCCAGCAGCAAAAAGCAGTTTGAGAAGATTTGCAATAAGCTAGTGAAAAAGCCTTGTTGTCCAAGAGTTGGATTGTTTTCTCAGAAGCTGATGGATGTAAAAACTGAGCTAAACGCAAAAAATTGCTTTTGCATTCCTCAAACGTACAAATCCACTCACACAATGGGATGATGTTGCTTTGTGTCAGCAGGACGTGTAAACAGGCCATTTTTTGTTATCTTACTGTCAGCTACTGAAAAAATAGGAATTTCTTGTTGAGGCTTGTTGTCAGTCCATCTTTACTGGTCTTGTAATGTAGGAATGATCAATGTAATTCAAGGTTTGCATAAACATAAACTATCAATTACATTGCCAGTAATTACACAGTTAGTTTTTGAAGCCAGTTCTAATAGCCGTGAGTGTTAAGCAGGGGTACACACTACAAGATAACTGGGCTGATTTTGGGCCCTATTCCCCCCCCTCCCGACAGAAGTCAGCAAAGGCCTGATTATCTGATGGTTCTAAAAATTATCTTGCCAGATTTTTCTGCGGTGCAAGGTGTGTTAAGTGTGATTTTACCCTCCCCGATCTGCTCGGAAGACGATCGGGGCTGCCCCAATTTGAAATCGTAATTATTAAACATGTTCAATATTTAAAATCAGAAATCCTGTTGTGTGGAGGGAACAGCGGGGACAGTCACTCTGCGCATTGTCAAGTGGAACAAAAAGATAGCCAATCACGAAGCAAGCTGATTGAAGACAGAACCACAACAAACAAAGCCATCGCGACGATGATCAACAAAGTAACGCTCAATAAGGTATGACTGTAAGTGAGATGGACCTTATAAACTTAGGACCAACTTAACAACACGAGTGTGTATACAACATGTCCTATAAAACATACCAGAATCGAACTGACAAAGAGAGGAGTTAGACTGGAATTGCTGCTGTAAAGGATGTACCAGGTAGCTAACCTCGCCAGCCAGGCTAGTTACCAGGTAGTCCGCCTTGTTTGTTTACTCTAAAGTCATGTTTGACCGCGTAAGATTTCGAGTTTTGAGAGTTGAGATTCTGTTTGTTGGTGGACGGAAACTGAGTGTGTGGTGTGTTGTGTTGTCATCTCGTAGCACACCACTCACTGTAAGAACACAACTATTAAATTTGCCATTATTTGTCACCATGTGTGAGGTCACATTTTCAAAATCATTTAAGATTTTAACAGTCTTTCAGTGTGAGCCAGGCTTTGCTTGACACATTTGATAAGTGTCGCTCTACAGGAATGAAAGACTTGGACAACATTTTCAATTTATGCTAGGGCGAAAATTTTCAGTTGTCTCCATGGTAACCATATTTGACACAAATGCTAGAATATCAGCTAGGAAATTCAGTTGAAACCAGCTTCAAAGGGACATTAACACTACCCAGTCACATTACACGACAAAATATGACAATGTCTTTGACATAACAAAACTGTCCAGGTACGTGTCATGAAATGAAAGTGTTGAGCGACACGTTTTTTGTCGACATTATGTAAATTTTGTCATGTGACAAAGTGTAAATTGTCCTTATAACAAAGTTGGCTTCAGGTAAAGCTGTTTATTCAGTAGTGTATGTAGTAGTATGTCTCCCTCAGGTGACACATGAGTGACATCATTGCTCTCCGATGTCAGTTGACACTGTCAAACATGTTTACCAATATCTAATGATGATGACTGGCAGCAACTGGATCTGAAGATTTCAGACTCGAATCTTTACATGCGGTTGAACAAATGATCTTATCTGCCAACTGTCAGACTCAGGACCAGCTGACCCAGACCAGGACAGGCTTGTTCCAACCCGGTCAGCCGTCACCCCTAAATTACATTTACAGTATATTATATTCAGCAGTCATAATGTGTGTCCCTGTAAAGACGTGGAAAATAAAATAACATTCAAGATTAGAGAACAAAACAAAAACAAGGTTGGTCATTTTAAAATGCAAACATGAGGAAACATAGACCACAGCTAACAGTCACGTTAACTAGTTTGGTGTGTGTTTATATCGTTTACTGAAATGGAAATTCATATATTCGTTACTTCACTTTTCACATATTGTGTTACACATATTGCTGCAGACTGCAGTGAAGCGGCCCACTACGTAAATCCTGAGATGTATATGAGAGATGGACTGGCCCTGATAGTGTTGTAAGTGCTGTACAGTTAAACAATAGTGCGCAGTGAGGAAGCACCCGTGCTGAGGGTGTCATATATTACAAGAAAGGCAGACTCCAAACAAATTATGGCTGTGTCTTTGTGTTGTTCTTAGCCCTCCATCTCTCCCTCTCTCTCTCTTTCCCAGTGTTATATATTTTCACACCTCAGTGAGTCCGTTGCGCACACACACACACACACACACACACACCCTCTGCTCGTCTGACTGCCCCCCCTCCTTCTTTTTTCTTGTCGTTTCTTCATTCCCTCTTCCTCCTCTACTGCATATTCCTTCTTATTTCTTTTTCTCACTTCATATCACCCTTCCTCACTCTCCCTTCCTCCCTCTCCTCCCTCTCCTCCCCCTTCTCCCTCCCCCTCTCTCTTGGGTCATGTTGCAGCAGCTCCAGCAGAAATAATAGGAGCAAAGGCGTGAGGTTGTTATTTGCATAGAAATAGCATGACGCCCCAGGCAGCTTCAGGAGAAGGACACAGAGATCATTTGTCTCAAAATTTTAATGAAAACTTTTGCTGAGACAGAGATTTCTTACCCTCTACCACCCCCCCACCCCCCACCCCCCCCTTCCTCTCCTTTCCCAATTTCTATTCTTCTTCTGTACCTTCCATACTGTCTGATCCTGGTGCTCACTCCTCTCTTCTTCCGTAAGAAGCACAGTGTGATCTGAAATTAGATGACACATCAGTACTGTGTAGCTGTGTGCCACTACTAAGCCAGTCACTTTGTCAAACATTGCAGAAATGTATAGGATCCAAGATGTCTCAAGCATGTGGACATGTAGATATGTTCAATAAAGCTCAAACAAACACACAGAGACACATAAAGAAAAAGAGAACTTGCATTTATTATCGATAACTATTAATGACTGTGTCAGTCTGGACAGAAAATGACCTTTGTGTAGATGAATTGTCGACTGATGCAATTAAATCCATTTCTTTTTTGTTCTTGTTGTAAATGATGCAACTGTTGAACTTTTATTTACAGTACATGTCATATTTATTAAAATTACAAATTTGGGATGCATAAGTAGGCATCCTAAAAATAAAAATCTTAATTGCAACCAACAAATTATTTTGTAATATATATATATATATATATATATATATATATATATATATATATATATATATATAGGAATTAAAAAACAGGAAACAAGATTTCTGATACATTGGTTGATTTTAAAAGCCCACCGACTGTATTAGTAGTCTAAATGTAATATGTCCTGATATTATAATATTTTAGCACAAAGGGTCCAATTTGAACAGTTTTGACAGCACAAATTACAAGAATGTTCCCCAAAACAATTGAGCTCAATGTCCATGTAAAGAATCCTTTTCTTTGTTTGTCATTGGATTATAATTGAAATTATTGCATTCTTTAAAAAACATCACTGATGTAAACAACCCTGAAGTCCTTTAGAAACAACAACTTAAATTTGGATGACAGATGTGCTTTCAGTGGTTTTGGACAGTGTTTCAGTATGGCTTAAACACATGCACAGCACACAACCACATTCATTGTTTTGTGAAGTAAAACACAAAAACATCATATTAATCAATTTTTACATAACATAAATTAACAACCACTAATAAAATGTAGTTTGGTTCAAAAAGTTCATGCTGGCTGTTCCACAAAATAACAGCAGTGTTCGCCATCAACCAATAAAAGCACTGCTTTGTGTGTGAACATCAAGTTATAGTTTTGGCTTGACTTAAATTCATTTATGAAGGACCAACGACTTGCTTTTCAGAGGTAATATATTACTGTAAATCTGAGTGTGATAGGTTATTTTTGCATGTTTATATGTATGATTGCAAACATACAAATACTTTTATGGAGCACAAAATAGTTTTTTGTTTGCTTAAACAAAATTAATTTCTGCTTGCATATAATTTCTCTTGAAAATTTAAATTAAATTACTGAAATGTATTTTTTCTGCACTCCACAACTGCTTGCTCAGGAATGTGACACCAATATAACACCAAACATTTCATTACAAATCACTGAACAAACTTCTCAACTGCAAGTGAGCATATCTGAATTGCCAGTAATAATCTGTCATCTCACATGCAAACTTATACTTTGATTTTATTAGTTTAACTTTCAAATAGGTTCACCCAACCTGGCACTGTTTCAAAACTATCTCATCATTAAATGTTCATGTGTCTTATTATCTGGGACTCCTATTTACAGCATTCCCATGTTTCCAGATCTCAGAAATGAACCAGGTCAATACAATGCTATTATTACTGATTGCAGGTTATAATAAACTCAAATGATCCTAATCCTAAAGCTAATGGCAATATTTAAATGAGTCAAAATTTTAAAGAGTTTTACATCAGGTATTAAAATGTATTCTGTATCCAGAGAATGTGATTGGATGTGCCTGACCACATCTGAAGGTAGAAGACATCTGAAGTAGGATTGCCTTAGAGTAACATACATGTGCTGACATCCACACACAGTGTAACATTGATACAAATTTTGGTTGAAAGCTAGCATAAGATAGACATTGTTCAAATTTGGAGAGTGAACAAGAAAAAAGGATGAAAGAAACACATCTTTATTTGCTGATACATCTATTCTCTGACAAAAAGTAGCCAAAGATGCAGGACTTTCACTCTATGAAAATGTAAAGCGAGAAATGGGTGAAACACAGTAAAATGAACATGCTGATTACAAGGGTCAAGATTTACCTTATGACAGAGTGACTATATATATATATATATATACATATATATATATAAAGGCAATATATATATATATATTGTTAGGAATGAAGCATTTTCTTTTCTGTTTTGTAAATTGTTTTGGACTGGTTTTCATGTGGATAATTGTCCGGCAGTCTTGAATGCATCATGCCTGCAGTGCGCACGAAGCGGCTGCTGTGTCACCTTAAATGATGTCACAAGACTCAGGTAGATGGCTGCCACTGAGAGGATGACAAGACGCCAAGTCGCATGTTTGCCGATCGCCACAGCTGACCCACACCCACGGACGTGAATGAAACTAGTATTTATTTTCGAGTTAAACC
>JAPQLA010000023.1:1643668-1658796 GCA_029822935.1 Naso vlamingii | reverse complement strand
ATTTTATATATATGCACACACATATATATACATAAATACATATATATGTATGTATATATATATATCAAGGAAAGAAATTATTTTAAAACATCAATATCTTTTCAAAACACTACAAGACAGGAAGATTTGTCCTCCTTCCTTACAAAGTGTCAGATTGCTCTCACTCAACAACTCAAGAAATTATGTTTTTTTAAAGGGAGTTTGGTGCTAATTTGTTCCCATCCAAAATTACCTATCAGCAGATTCTGCTCTAGAGAAAAGGAATATAATCTCAATGGGGATGATGAGAACACATTAAGAATAAAGCATGCAAACACAAAGGCAAGCTTGGATAGTTCATTTGCAGATAACATATATGGATACAAATCCCATTTTATTACCAGGTGTAAATGGGGTTTTAGTGTGGCATAATGCCCAAATTGTATTTCAGAGGATTTCCAAATGCAGGGAGAAGGCGACTTCCAAGCAAACAATGACAAGTTTTATTCACTGGCAAGACAACCATGTCATGGTTTTTCATTTAGGTCTGATTATGAAATATTTTCCCTTTTTTGCACCTGCCTGATGTCACTTAGTTAAACTAGGTCCATTCACCCAGGTCTAACTTAACTCATCACAGCAGCTCCACCTCTTGTATATACTTGTGTAACTAAGACTCCCATCTGCTGACATTTGCTGTCTCAAACACACACACACACACACACACACACACACATGTTTACACACACTATCAGCCACCTTTTCACCTCCTGCTGTGCCTGTGAAGGATGCACTCCCAACACAGCTGCCACCAAGAGGGGGTGATGGTAGGTGGTGCAGGGCGACCCCAGACAGCGAGGGCCACTGGGCCATCCCTCTGACACTCCGACACCTCCTCCCTCCACCATCACCCCACCCACACGACTTACCCAGCTCCGCCCTCTTGACCGACATCTCACCAGGACGCCCAGTCACAGGGTGCTTCAGAGCGCAGCGGGATGTTGGTGGGGGAAACATGTCAGCATTCTCCCCAGCCCACACCTGGAAGAGGGGTGTGGAGGTGGTGGGTGGGGGGTGGTCTTGAAGAAGCAGAAGCATCCATATCATTAACAAACAAATTGCAGTCATCTTGATCTGGTTATAATGGCCAAAGCTTTGCTCAGCTGAGAGCAAACTGGGAGAGAAAAGAGATTCCCCAGTATTGGGTGGGGTACTGGATGGGGGGAGGAAGAGGGGAGGGGAAGAAGAAGTCTCCAGTAATCCATGTAAACACACGCTGGCCTCCCTTCTCTCTACTAGAATATTAATTGAGTTTCTGACAGGAAGAGGAGGTGTGCTTGTATGTGTGTGAGTGGACAGAGTGACAAGCTCAGTGTTTGCTCGCCTGTCGGTGTGTGTGCATGTGTGCATGTGTTTGTGTGAGGAGGTGGGGATTGTACAGGCGAAGGCGAGATCTTCTCTGTTTGCTATCTCGCCCCAGCACCTGCATGCACGAATCTCTGTGTGCTTGTGTGTGTATCTCCGTCTCATACATCCACCAATCCAAGGTGACCGTGCTGGCTGACGCCTGAGGGCCCCCAGGACGCCACTGACAGCTTTAGGTGCGAGTCAGAGATTTGTAGCCCCACCTCCTCCTCCTCCTCCTCCCACCAGTACCCATAACCCACCAGGGCCATAAACCACCCCCCGTCCCACACCCGTGTCAGGAGTGATGGCTAAAGAGAGGTTAAAACAAAAGAGGTGAAAGATGAGAGGTGGGTTGAATACAAAGATGCTCGTCTGTTTGGGACAGAGAGCCTGATGGATTTGGGGGGGGGGGCAAATCGGACTGTGAATGTCAGAGGTCAAGGGTTGACGCAGGGGAAAGGAAAATGAGTTCAGTGGCCTCAAAGCCATTCTTTATGGAGCTGCTGCCGCCTCTGGACACACACGCACGCATTAAACATGGAGATGCACACACACACACACACACACAGCAATTTAAACTCTACTGTAAATACACACATATTGATTAAAATCACGGTATAGACTCAAAACTCACATTAACTCAGTTTTTCTACATTTCTGCTTCATATCTTAAACAAACTTTAATCTTTTTTTTCAGCCTCTTTGCTGATACCCAGCACTTCCCATATATATACATATACATATATTATAATCAGCTGATCACAACAAATACTACCTTATATTCTCAAAGTCATGCCTCTATTTTTTGTCCTCATTTGGATGCCCAGTCACATTAATTCTAAGCAGCAGCATTATGCACAGAGCAAACGCCTGTAAACACACAAATATGTCCTTACTGTTTTAACATGCACATTTCTGTCCTGTTGTGTACTGTTGGACTTCTTGTTTCCTGCTGTGGCACCATGCTTGGGTTGAGCCTGAGCTGCATGCAGCACAGCTGCTAGCAGGGCATGTTTTTTTTTTTTCGCTAGCAGGGCATGTTGTTTGCATGTGTTTGTCTGTACGTGTGTGTTCATGTTGGTTGATATAGAGCAAAACGTGTGTTTCTGTGAATGATTGTTAATGTAAGTGCAGTCTTTTTTTCTTTTTTTAATTCCATGCACTATTTTGGAAAATGTGCTTCTTTATGTATTTTTGACCTAGTTAATTACACTTTGTTACCTCATTTTCAACGAGATTGAATGTTTTTGAGTTTGCTGGTGAAAAAAAGACAAAGAAACGGTGAAAGTCTGTGCAATTTTAAAGCAGTTGTGATGTTAAGCAAATTTGCAGCAAAATATGAAGAAAACTGAGTGATATCAGCTGAAATATGACTATCACAGCAAACTATGGTACTTATGAACGAGTACCATTGGTGAATGAACTCACGGCCGGCAATAAAAGGGATTTTTAAATGCTGATGCATCGTTTTTGTTAACATCATTTAAGTTTGACTTAGTGTGTGTGGACAGTGAAATCTATTATGTAAGAGAGCGTAAACAAAAACAAATAAAGGTAAATTTGGGATAATTAGGACATCCCTTACAGAAAGTTAGATGCTGATGATACTGTGCTGGTAATCACAATGTTAAGAACACGACACAAAGCACAACTTGAATTAATCTACATTGTCATGTTACTTGATACCCTTGATGTCACTTAACAAAAAAAAAAAAGGTCACAGTTGCAATGGTTATGAGAAATACAGACTTTTGCTACGCCACTGTTTGTATTTTAAAAAGAAACATGTCATTATAAAGTCACTGTATACTAATTCATTTATTAACTGATTATCTGTTATCACTTATTCTTTGCAGGGTTGCAGGGGGGGGGCAGGGGCCAAATCCAAGCTGACAATGGAGGGGAGCAGGATTCACCCTGGACCGTTTGCCAGTTCATTGCAGGGCTGACATACAGAGACAAACAACCATTCACACTCAAATTCACACCTACGAACAATTTAGAGTCACCAGTTAACCTGCATGTTGTTGGACTGTGGGAGGAAGCCGAAGTTCCCGAAGAGAACCCACGCAGACATGAGAGAACATGCAAACTCCACACAGAAAGACCCTTCTCCTGCTGGGAATCGAACCCAGGACCTTCTTGCTCTGAGGTGACAGTGCTAACCACTGAGACACCATGCTGGACCCTGTATATATGAACAGCCTTTATCGCTGTGCACAGTGTGCTTTGGCTGTCAATCACAGTTTGTCAATCGACACCGAGTCTTACTGTTAAACCACGAAACTGTGAGCACTGACTGAACACAAAGATAGCATGTGTCAAAAAAATCTAAATGGTCAATTGACTCCAGCCAATTTTTTGATTAGAACTGTATTGTCACTGAAACACAGAAATGATTGAGTCAGCTTGCTGATTGGACACATTTCGGTTTTAGAGATTGGACGTTTGGAAAGAGTCAATTCTAAGATTTGTCTTTGTAATGTGGTCACTAATTTTTTGGCCTTTACTTTTAACTCCATCTGTTTGATATGTTTATATGGTCATAATTTAGTGCAAAACCTTGTTTTTTAATCCCCTACCCTTTGCCCTATTAAAGTTACTGCATTATGCTGTAAATACAGACTCAACATGTCCTGTAGGGTCAATTTAACAATACTGCTGCTTTTTTTAAACATTATCTACTTTTATTATTTCTGCAAGGCTTCTTGTAATTTCCAGATCTCACCTACTGTAGATGACATTCCAAAATAATTTGATCTTTAGGCTGTTTTAGACTACATGTAGCCTTAGTGCAACCCAGCACTATTTGGCACAGATTTAGTACACAAAATAAAACTGGCACAGTTTTATTAAATACAAATGGGTATAATTTGGTGGTCCACCCACCACTACACCACACCATTCTAGCAGTGGTCCTCTTTTGTTCCTCTCTGTGTGCTTTGAGCACACAAGAACTGATGTGGGTTGTGTTTTTTTCTGTTTTTCTTTTTTTAAAATAATACAAGAGCTTAAGTTGTGTAAAAGCACAGCACACTTGTCTAAACTGGTCCCCCCCCCCCCCCACTGTTTCATGCAGGGATGTTTTGTCAGGCGTCTGACTTCTTACACTGATTCATTTTTTAGTGACAGTATTATTTTGTTTGGATGCTTTTTAAAAAATGAAGAAAATCCTTTCGAAACTAACCATTAAGTCTTCAGTTTAATAGCATTAAAAAAACAAACAAACAAACAAACAAAAAACTAACTTCACTGCTAAGATCTGTGTGATCTGCAGTGACATTTTCAACAAGACTTTATAACCAAAGACTAAAAGGGGAAAACCCTTTACTTCAACCAAGTTTCCACTTTATCCAACTGTCGAAACCACCTATTGAAAAGTAAACTGAAAGTGAACGTAAAGACTCTTATTATCCAATGCATAGTAAAACTGTATGTGTGCACAATATTAGTGGTTTACGCATTAACGTTTGTGTGTTTTTTTCTTTTTTACAGCAAAATTTAAAGCATTGAATCTGTTGGAAAGGACGTTTTGATTCTGTTGCATATTATATCTTTTTTCTGATTGTGCCACTACATGTGTGAATGACCACACACACACACACACACACACACACGCACACACACACACACACACACACACGCACACGCACACGCACACACACACACACACACACACACACACGCACACACACACACACGCACACACACACACACACACACATTTCCTCCTCCAGTGTGTGTGGCGTTAGTGTGTCAGCACTCTGGGTCTGCCCTGCATGGGGGGCAGGGGGCTGTGCCAGGGAACAGATGGTGGTGACCAGGCGGGAGGGCGGCAGGGCACAGAAGCAGTAGGCGCAGCGAGAATGCTGCTGATCCTGAGGCCTCATTTGGGCGAGAAAAAGCAAAATCCTGATGCAGAATTTTTCAACTTTACTGGAACAACACTGCTTTACTCTTCTGAAAGTTGCACCAGCAGCACAATGCTGATTCACTCAAGTGAGTGTTTTGTTGCCACGATGTTTCCCGGCCGCTTGGAGGGGAGGGTGAGAGAAGGAAACCTCACCGCTAGATGCCACTTAATCCTGTACACTCGACATTTTTAGGAGCAATGCTTCACTGTCCTCTCTGGTTGAAAGTTTCTCATGTGTTTCTCCTGTGACCACAGCCAGCATCAGTCACAGGTATAGTTTGATGTGGTCAGATGTCTGCTCTATGCCACCCATAACCACACCCAGCACTGATGTCAGACATCTCAGTGGTAAGTTATAATCTGGGGGACAACAAATACAAGATTTTCTGATGCTGTTGAGATGCCCGTATAAGGCCTATATTTAGTTTTCCATTTGTGGTTCAGTGACCATTTGTTGTTGTGTCTATTGTAATTACACTTTGATGCAAAATCTCCCAAAGAGAAGGCAGTGTTTGACTTCAGACTTCTGCTCACAGTGAATCTCCCAATAGTCAGCACTGATTTCTTGTCATTATTACCATCATCTTTCCTTTCCTACCTTTACTTGATATCAAAATCGGTTTTTACTAGGGCTGCCAGTGTCAGATTTTCTCTGCATGATTACCATGACCTACATATTTCCCAA
The DNA here is from genome assembly GCA_029822935.1 of Naso vlamingii. NCBI lineage: Eukaryota > Metazoa > Chordata > Actinopteri > Acanthuriformes > Acanthuridae > Naso > Naso vlamingii. The sequence continues at coordinate 1,652,812 of JAPQLA010000023.1, read as the reverse complement.
AAACAATATTATGGCAATATTTATTAAAGACTCTGACAATATAATCCATCTTTAACTTTGTTGTGTGTTTTGTTTGCCTTGGCAGGTAAATACAAATGTAAAGAGTTGGAATGAGAGTCTGTAAACGTAATTGTACAAAAACAAATAGAACAATTAGGCTACCCTTAATGAACAGTAAAAATACTACCAGATGAACTGATGAACCATCCACAAAGCCTTACACCCACCATCAGTGAGAAAGTACAGTAAGGTTCAGCTCCATGATAACTTGGTTTCAATAAAACTCACAACAGAGACCTCAGGCCACATGTAGCAGCCTTTCTAAAAACAGAAAAGGCTTTCCTTTGCATCTTTAGAAAAATCCAAGTTTACATGAAAAACCTAAAGCACTGTAGTATGCATGCCAGACCAGTAGTAGGCAGCGTAACTTTGTACGACATACTATCTGAGCTGTCAAAGCTGAATACTTCCTGTTGCTGTTAAGCCCTAAGCAGCCACAAATGAAAGAAATTCAGCCATAATTTGACTTCTAAAATTATGATACCAACACTCAAATTTGCCTCAGTAGACTGCCATCATATTCGATCTGCTTTGGGTGCTCTGTGGAGTGTTTAGTCAGAGTTTGTTCTGCCATCATAGAATGCATTGCGCTAGCATTAGCATTGGTGTAGTCACCGCTTTCACAGGCTTTCTGTTTTGTCAGTTTACACAGCCAGAAAGAAGGCTGCATTTTCAAAAGATTGCACTCTGGAACCTGGTTTCAAAAGTTTGGGGTTTCAGGGGCGCTAGCATGATGTTGTCGTGTAAAAGAAGGGCGGAACCACAACAGAAGTTTACTGTTTGATGCAAAAACGTGCGCTGTCTAAATGCGATCTTAATTTTACATTTCATGTCTCAGAGCTAACAAACCGACTACAGCTTACTCTCTCTGCCACGGCGAAGTCTGCAGGATGATGAAACAAAAGTGGATGAACAGGTTGATGATATCACTCTTTTTACAGGTTCTCTTGATTAGCATTTTCAAACTGTGAAGTCCATGAACATGCTGTTTTTTTTTTAATGGAAACCAAAACACTCCCACACTACAGAGCTGACTTTTTTTTTCAGGTATGAGCAAAGTGGCTTGCTCTCATCTGACATTATTTTGCAGGACAGTCATAGCCACACACTATCACAAAGCAAAAATGGAAAGAAATAATTTCAAAGGATGCAGGACTATTTACGCAATATTTTCATATGTGTATTTTTTCAAAAATACTAATATTTCGGTTTTTAAATATCACAGTTACTGTCAATGCCAGTACGCTGCTACATCCTGATATATGATAAGATCAGTTATCAGCTATAAGACACAAATTATTGCTTGCATTGCACTATGAGACCTATAGGCATAACACAGCAAGTAACCTGAAGTGCCAAAGGAAATTTGATTTTTAGACTGTAGTACTTACAGTCATCTATCTACTGCAGGCATTTCAAATGTCGGTCTAACTTAACAGCTGCTGAAGATTTAAATACAGATAATCTTTGGGGTCATTAAAGCAAACAACCTCCCAAACTAAAACTTCATAAAAAAGAGCAGAGCAGAACTAAGAATGCCTGAGAACAGCCACAGTCCATCCTCTCATCCTATTTACGCTGAGCACAACACACTGCAGTGAAATGAGACGACACAGTTTGTCATGGCGCCTGTCGATAGTCAGTCAGGATGGCACATCACCTTGGGACCTCCCTTGGGGGCTTAATACACACAGGCCACCCTAGACATCCACAGACACCCTCCATGACCCCCAACACACACTCCCTCTCTCTCTTTCTCTCTCTCTTGCTGTCACACATGCTGATGAAATGTTTTTTAATGCCCAATCGACAGTATTGACATCCCCTTGGGTAGCAGGGTCCCCCCGAGGGGCGTAAGGTATTGATTTTGGGGGACTGTGGGACCGTGGTCCCCCGGTGACATGTCCCCAGTCTCGCTGCTATTATTGAGAGATTAGTTGGGTTATTACACCTCCTAGGCCAGATGGACGTGACACCAGGAGTGGCAGCCAAATGACCCACAATGTGAACTTCTCGGAGGAGAACAAGCTGCACTCAAGGATTTCAACTAAGTCTTGCATTTTTTTTTTTTTTTTTGATAAACCTCAAAGTCACTTTTCTAACTACTATCCTATAATCAGACCAAGCAGACATTTCAATCTGACCACACTGGATGGAAGTGTTCCCATAAAACCAAAATTTTCACAACCTCCACAAAGCATTAATTTGAGCACAGAGCTCACTCATCTGGGACTAGAAGTCCTCTCTGTTGCTGAGTCGTCACTGAGGGTCGGACTATTTGCAGTAATAGTAAACTAGGTTTCATTACATGTAGGACGTGAGTGACTGTTTTCCTGTTATTAGTCAGACAACATGTATTTCCATGGTAACAGGGATTACACTCGCAAAAAATGCTTTAGTTTTGAGCGCTAATTACCCTACTACATGAATACATTTTTGATTTTATATTTTATTTTGCTGGTATTAGTTGTATAATCGCAATATTACATTTGAGGGTGAGCTTTAACGTAACTTGAGCACAACAGTGATGCAGTCAGGACCGAAGTGCTTGCAACATTCGCCTCCAGCTCCTCAAGGTGGATAATAAAGCATTTTCAAGCGGGATGAGATAAATCTAATCTCTCAGGGTTGTTTTACAGCTTGAAGTCCCAAGGAGGCTTCCAAGTCTGAGCTTCCCCGCATATTTGAGTGCCTTACCCAATTTTTAAGGCTAAGCTCAGCCACCCTGCCATTTCCCTATGTCTTTGATTTTGTTATGTAAGTGGGCAAGTTGGAGCAAAGTAGATTTCTATGCAGCTAGCTTGGGGTGCTATTTTCTGTGTTTACTTTGCGTTTGTCTAATTTTAAAGGCAAGCATTTATTCAAAAAGCTTAAGCTTGTACTGCTTCTCCCAAAATCCATTATTATGCTGGACTTCTCAAATGCATACAACCGAAGTGGTGGGGGAAAAGTTGGCAGGAGGTTAGCAGCTTTGCTTTCAAACAACGATTTTGATTGTATTTCAGTTTGTGAAGATCTCCTGAAAGTTTTGCTTCAAACTAATTCCCAGCCTTTGTCGCTCTTCTTTTGACCTCTTATAAGTTGAGATAGTGAGCTGGAATTCACTGTGGCTCAGCTGAAATGGCGATTATTGGCACAGTGTTCTGGGCTCTACACTCTGCCCTGTGGCGCCAGGATGACCTCTGCAGGATGGGGGGGCTCAGTGATTGATTAGCCAGCCTGGAAGGACCACCATTCCCCCACTGGCTAGGGCATATGGAGCTGAGTGTCCTATAGACAGCTGCGTCTGCAACACTCATCCTCACTCTGTGAGTGTGTGTGTGTGTGTGTGTGTGTGTGTGTGGGGGGGGGGGGCTGCCTTGTTATTCTCTTTTGGTCTTCTCCCTTTGCTATGCAGCTTTGTATCCTATTGTGCTCCACTGAGGTGTCTTTAAACTAAAATAAGGAATTTAAATATGGCTGACAATTAATATGAATTTGTCATAAACACACACAGGAAAAGCATGCATTGCTGAAAAAAGAGCACAGAAGCCCAAATCTAAAACAGGACAATGTTCAAAGGTTCAGTAAATATAATAAATTTATTAAATTAAAACAACGCTTATTATTGAAAATTCTTAAACACATGAAGTACTCTACTTTATTGACAACATATTTTTGGCACACGCTGATATTTCAGAGTAGAGCCGCTGCTCCTTCATGTCAAGAGGAGCCAGCTGAGGTGGCTCGGGCATCTATATAGGATGCCTCCTGGGCGCCTTCCTGGGAAGGTGTTCCGGGCATGCCCCACCAGGAGGAGGCCCTGAGGAAGATCCAGGACACGCTGGAGGGACTATGTCGCTCGGCTGGCCTGGGAACGCCTCGGGATCCCCCCGGAAGAGCTGGAGGAAGTGTCTATGGAGAGGGAAGTCTGGGCATCCCTGCTTAGACTGCTGCCCCCGCGACCCGGTCTCGGATAAGCGGAAGAAGATGGATGGATGGATGATATTTAAGATAATCTTTATCTAGGGACGAAGGAGACTACTCAGTTAAACGCCCACTCCCTCACTAGTCAGCACTACAAATAATAGTTGCTTTGTAATTATTAAAATAACAATGTAGAACGCTGCGTCTCAATGTTAGGCAGCCAGACTCCACTGCAGGCAATACCTCCTCCTTCCTCCTGCACACTCCAGCAGGTGATAAAGAGTAACTTTTGCTGGAAAAAGAAAGATGGCGGTTCGAAGGAAAATCTGCTCGGTTTAGCAGTATTTTGATGAAGAAAGGGATAACAAGGTCGAGTGCTGGCTTTGTATACAAAACCTCGCATATAACCACTCAACTGCAGCAATGAGGAACCACATTCAGTTAGGGCATCTACATTTGCCACTCTAACCCACACATGCTGTGATAACAACTGGTCAGGAAAGATAACGCAACTTATCAGCGAAATGACTTACTGTGATATGCTACTACTATGTTTTGTTGAAGGCAATGGCTTTTGCAAGTTATTGCCTTATATTTAGCTTGAATGCACGGTACTGACTGAGTCACACAGCGTCATGTCCGCCATTCCTATTTAGCAGCTATTTAAATGTCATTTCTTTAACTTTTGTGAGTTGTCATGTTTTCTTCATGTAAAGTGCACTACCTGATCATAAGAAATGGCTGAAAGTGTCTCACATTTCAGCAGAAATGTATTGCTTTAAATGCTAATTGTTAACATTTATTTAGTCAGCTGTCATGTTTTCTAATGCGCACAATCTTAATGACGCAAAGTGTTGCACATTACAACAGCGTTTAAATTAAAGGCTCCGCAATTGTCTTTGTGAATGTTTAGGCTAAATGGCTCCTAAATACACACAAAATGTGTGTTTTAAGTGATTTTACCTTATAGATTATTTTGCGCTTAGTTTAGATGGTTTTCTGAGTGTTTTCTGGCTTACTGACTACTCGACTAATTGCAATTAAAACTTCCATTTAACCATCAGGGAAATTAGTTGCTGTCTGCATCCCAAGTTTTTTCCCAAATTTGTTTCAACAGTTTGTTTTTGCCCTCTCCTGTTTGAACATTACAATCCTCATGTGCAGAAAGTCAGGCCCATGAAATTTATTCTCCTTGTTTGATGGGGAAGAACCTGACTGGCCTGCAAGAGTTTGCTTCTTTCCTTATAGTGCTGTGATAAACATTCACCCTTTCATTGACTCAAGCATGATCTTTAGCTAACCTGAAATGAGTATTTTAGCTTCTGAACCTTCACAATGCCTTACTGTAACTGTACTTCATTTGCCGTGACCATTATCTTTGCCACCTTTAACTATTGTCTCATGAACACAATATGAGAATTCTAAAATTGGCATTTGCATTGGATGTAGTAGAACACAGTGTAGAATCATACAGTATTGATGTTTTTGTCTGGTTGCACATACAATGCTCGACACGTTCACTGTTTGATCTGAGCTCTGTTCAGCCAGCAACATTTACACCCCTACAATTTCCTTGCAAATTACACCAAGGCAGTCCTCAGTGTTTTATTAAAATTATATACATATACAGTATATACCCCTATGCATACATCGCTCCTCACCTTAACTATCTATCAATCATCCTATCGCACAAATGCTTGCAGCAGCAACTCTTAATGGACTGACTTCAAATTTTAATTTAGTGTATGTAGTTTTATAGTGGGATGGTGAGTCGAGGGTGGGGGTGGGGCATTCGGCATAAGAAAAGGGGAAAAAAAAACCCAGATGATTTGCAGAGGTAAGTTCAAGTGGATATGTGTCTGGGGTTAAAAGTGAAAGTAATTCATTACGGGTAGATAGTGCTTGGTGATATTCCTTATCTTGACACTTCACGGTGTGGCACTTGAGAGGGGTGAGGTGAATAGCGGGTGAAATGGCCAGCGGTGGTGGGATGGTGCTGGGGTGAGTAACATCTACCACCCCCATTGGAGGAGGAGGGATGGTGATGAAGGGATAAGGGCCAAATTGATGGTCATATTTTACAGTGGGTCAGTGTGGCGCGTGCTGTCCAACACTGTAATTACAAGTTTAGTTAGAGGAGAGAGGGAGAGAGCGAGGGAGGAGGGAAACAGCAGTCTTTGTCATGGCCATAAATGAACAGCCAGGCTTAATTGAGTGGTAACCTCTGAAGCCGTTGTGCTAACACTGCAGAGAGATGGGGAGATGGAGCTAGAGAGGGGTAAAAAAGAGAAGTGCTGATAAGGCCTTTTATGTTCGTCAGTTTGCTGCCTTATCCTTTCCCATCCAAGGCAAACATCTCACACAGACACACTGAATGGATTCACTCTGCACAGGGAAACACTTTAATTTAAAAAGAGAATAGATATAAAAAGAGAGGAACAACAAGATTTGAGCTTGGGTATGTTTTACTAAACATGTATACTAAATAGATTTTTAACAAACATTTTTAGCATAAGGTCTACGTCTTTGTCCACTTGTTTGCCAAAATGTGCTGAGAATTGAATTTCTTCCATTAAGTCAGTCTTTCATCTCAATAATGGATGAATTGCTATTAGATTTGGTCACCACAGTCCAATTGGACGAAGCATAAGGACTTTGATCCAGTAATCCAGTGACTCCAATAGAATGACATGTTTCAGACATTCATGGTTCCCACACATTGCATTTTAAAGACAATTATGATCCTCAGAGTTTTTATCCAGAGCTACCATGACACTTTGGGCTCTATTTTTCGTCAGTCTGGAGGAAACTGACGTACTTGTCCAGGAGGTTCAGGTTAGTAATCACAATTTATTTATAACACGGATAAGGAGCAATGTGCTCATAATGTCACTGATGTCGTGGTGTTAATAAATAAATTGCATCAGGAGCTTTGAAAGTGCATATTTACCTTCCAGTGATTAATGAAATGTTCTAAGCTGTAGAGCATAAGTGATGGCAGTGTCACACACCATGGCTTTGCACGGCTGGGTAGATTACTGAACTAGAGGGTTTTTAAACTTTGACCGCTTTTTGTAATGTAACCGCAATTTAGGGATATTTATAGTTAACCCGAAATGCTTGATACAGACTAGAGAAACTACCACACAGAAAATGGGTGAAACATTTATTTGAACATGAAAAATAAACAAAATGACTGTTTAAATGCAATCTTTTTAATCATAAAAAAGAGTATTAACTCTTGTCCATCTAAACACAGACACTTGCATGTCAGCTCCTGCCTAATATCAGTGGTGCCTGCATTCAGTTGGCAGAGAGTGGCTGCTGCGTCATGACACGCATTGACCGCCTGATTCACATGTAATTTAACAGACAGGAGTCATCTTAATATTTATATGATTAAGTGAAATAAAAGGTTGCATTCAAGCTATTGTCCTGAGTATTTATGTAAATGGCTGAAGTGTGGGAGACATCCACCAAACCTGCCTGAGGGATTTCACACACATCCGCTTATGTGTGCTGTTGCCCACTAATGCACCAGCGCATCTTTACCAACACACCCTCTGTTGCAAAGCTCAAACCAGCTCGGCACAGCTGGGTCCATGTCGCGGGGGAGAGGGCAGGCACAGCACTGTGTGCATGGAGCTGGCATGCCCATATAAGAAGGTCCACAAATTGATGTCGGTGTAACAACAGAGTTAAAAAAACAAACAAACAAAAAAAACATCTGAAACACAGCCTGCAGGGCTCACTTCCAAAAGTACGTACCTCATTATGTGACGCCTTGGCATCGTTTAACACGACTGTCTGACATTTTAACAACATTCATAGGTCAGAAAAGACAGCAAAGCATAATAGCTCTCCTTTTAAATTGGCAAAAAGGCAAAAACAGACTTCATTGGAGGAGAGAGCAAAACTCAAAGCACAGGTAAAGCTTCTGTCTTCTGCTACAATAACTTAGCATTGTTTCATTGCTAAAGAGCGCTCTCCCGTTGTTTGGAATATGTCCTGCAAAGTCAGAGAGACCAAACATTTAAGACTTTGTGAATCTTTCAGTGTCTCACACAATCCCCGGTTCTATCTTCTCCATTTCTCTCTGTCTTTCAGTTCTTCTCTTCATATCCATCTCTTTTCAGTTCTCCTCTGCTCTAATTTTCATCCCAGTTTGTGTGATTGTGGTGTCTCATCCCAATTTTGGAAGACATTTCTTTTCATTTTCGTTCCTCATCTTCTGTCTTATTTTTGGCCTCACACCCCTAAACCCTAGAAGTACCCACCAACCCAAGCATCCCCCCACCCCCCACTTTTTTTTCTCTTGTCCCAGCCTTTTCCTGCAATCTTTCAGCTCATCATTTAGGACAGCTTGTTTCTTTCAGTGTTCTGAGGTAATGGTGGAATATAACAGGCCTGCCGTCAAAAAAAAGATAGAACAATTTGTTCCCTTTGCAGTGAGCGGGGACAGTTGTGATTCAGTCCGTGATCTGCAAACTCACAGGTCTGCTTGCACAGATGAACACACACACACAACCACACACACAAAATGATGATGATGAGGCCATTTCCTGCCTCATCTCCAGATCCTCATCTAACCGCTAATGAAAAACACGACAATTACCCACAACTCTTTTCACCTCAGCCTTCAGCAGTAGTAATCTAGGTGCCTATATGAAGTCAGCTTGTCGTTTTGCCTCCACTGGCCCTTCCTCCTTCCCATCCCCTTTCTCCTGTCCATTTAGAGAGGAGCTGGGCACTGGGAGTGTTCAATGAGAGTGATGACTGCTGCTGTATGGTTGTAAGGATGTGATTGGAATTGGAGATAAGATATAGCATCACTTACATGGGCCAGTGGGAGACTGGCAAAGGCTACGTTGAGGGTAATGAACAGTGGATTAGAGGTGAGTAATGAAGCACCAAGAATTTTCATTTGGTACCATGGGAGCATCATGAAGCCTTCATTTAGTTAGTGGATTTTGTGTGTATGTGTGTGTGTGTGTGTTCTCAATCTGTAACCTATTTGAGTATCAGATTTAATTATAATCATTATTCTCAGGTTATCACTACTTCAATAAATTCAATAAATGAAAAAAAAGAAAAAATATACACAGTATATATATATATATATATATATATATATATATATATATATATATATATATATATATATATATATATATATAT
>JAPQLA010000023.1:1618736-1629083 GCA_029822935.1 Naso vlamingii | reverse complement strand
ACACACACACACACACACACACACACACACACACACACACACACACAGTGTGAAACCTGTGTGTTCTGATTTTTGTGGCAGGCTTACATTTTCATCAGGGTTTGAGTTCAGTTCATCACAGAGTATTTCACAATCTTCTTCTTTAAAGCACAGTCACTGAATTCAACATTTTGGACTTCCTGCTTTCACAGTTCATCTGCCCTGTGTTTATTTTTTATACTTTTTTCTTCCTGTAACTGTATATTGAAATGCAATACCTAAAGTAAACGAAATGCAAAGTACTGTGTAACAGTACCCGGACTCAAAACAGCTTTCCAAAATCTGTTACATCAGAAAAAAGGCATTTTTTTCAGAGCAGAGTAATTCAACAACAGCAAAATCAAACTGAGTGTATGAAAAGTAGAATGGAAATCTTGCTAAAATTCCTTCCCAGGTAGCAGGGGAACAGGTCATGGAAAGGCCAAAACTTCTTGAAAGAATCTTCCAAATGGGGTTCCAGAGTGAACTATTGTACTGAAAAAAACACAGAGGGCTCTGTATAAGGACTTGTTTTAAAAGGTGAGCAGAATTAAAGAAGACATACTCATTTTCTGGTCTTAGATTTTGATTTTGGGCTCCTATAGTGCACACTGGCTGAATGGTAACGTCTGTAGATCTTCTTCATGTAAAGCGCCCTCTCTCTTCCTTGTATTTTTCTGCACTCTCTCAAAATGGTCTGTGTTGGTTACTTCTCCCCCTTTCCCTCATGCGTGCCTCCGCACTCAGCTGAACTCACAACCCCTTTACTGACACAAAATAAACACAGTTAGGACACTGATAAAATGATACTTACAGCTCGAGCTTCTCTCTCTTCAACACAGCAAAGCAATCCTTTAGCAGCAATTTAGCCATTAATCCAGTTCATATGCTTGTTCAGGAAGTAAATAAATGCACATGGAATAAATCCATAAGACACAGGAACGCTATTAACTTTTGTTTGGTGCTTGCCCCTAGCTGTTCTTCATTCAAACAGGAAAAAACAACAACACTTTATTGGGGTCATCTCAAACAAAGTGCTGACAGTAATCCATGAGGCAGGGAGCAGAGTGTAGTGGTGTTTGAGCAGAGTCGACAGGCAAAGTGCTGCGTGTGTGAGCTGGCATGCCCATATAGGGAAGTGCAGCACGCATTGCGTCACTGCAAAACACTGTAAAAACAACAACAACAAAACAAACAAACAAACAAAAAAACGGGTTCATGGATGAAACAGCCTTAATCTAGCAGAATTTTCTTCGTATACTAAAATGGTTTTGTCTAGTTTTGAATCTTGGTTTTAAACTGATCTTTACAGTAACTGACCTTTTAAACTATGATTCTATTATTATTATTATTTTTTTTTTATTATGAATACATTATGTTGTAATGTTTCTTATATTTACTTATTAACTTATTAAGGCCTATTTGTGCATTATCAATGTAAAGAAACATTAATAATTTGACTAATTAGCCATAAAATAACCAGTTCAAAATCAGTGGGGAAAAAAAAAAACTGCACCAAAAACAATAAATTGTTCTGTAACACAGGAAAGCATACACACATGTTCTTTTCCAGAAGAAACTGACTTTGGCTTTGGTAGGTGCTCTTGTTTTTTTTTGTTTGTTTTTTTTCATCGCCATTTCTGATTGGCTGATGTTTGTGTTATTCATAAGAAGACCTAACTTTAGTCTGAATGTTAAATTTCTAATCTTTTTGTGTTCAAAAGTTTGATTTTCTATCACATGCAGGAATGAAATAAGTACTTACCTCCTGCCAAATACAAAGTAAATTTTGTCTGTGGCAGGTACACATTTCAGGTCTCTAGTCATTGTGGCTGATAGGTTTTCTTATATAAATAAATAACATTTTTCAAAAAAGCTGTTCCCAAGTAAAAACACTGAGTTGCTGGTAGAAATGCTTACTGACCCATATCAAACTATGGGAAACTATGGGTGTAATGATATCCCAACTGTTAGATTAAATCAAATTTGTTATTTGACATTAAAAACATGCTTTTTATTAAAGAAGAGCTATTATGCTTTTCCACCTTTTCCAGGGGCATGGTGGCCTCATAGCAAGAAGGTCCTGGGTTCGATTCCTGACTATGGCAGGGCCTTTCTATGTAGAATTTGCCAGTTCTCCCCATGTTCATGTGAGTTTTCTCTGGGTACTCCGGTTTCCCCCACCATCAACACATGCATGTTAGGTCTATCTCCAGTCGGTACAGTTGACCAGAATCCGAAGTTGGTCCTGAGGTGCTGCACTGTGGCTGCCCACTGCTCCTCAGGGATGGGTTAAATACAGAGAACACATTTCACTGTACGCTGTATATGCGACCAATAAAGTACCTTTACCTTTACCTTGACCAATAAATGCTGTTACCATGTTGGATACTTGTGTTAAACGATGCCAAATCATCACATGATGAGATTAATGTACTTGGAAGTGAGCCCTGCACACTGTTTCAGTTGGCTCCGCACGCCTTCAGGAAGTTCTTTAAACTCTGTTGTTACACTGACGTAAATGCGTGCAGGACTTCTTATATGGGCATGCCAGCTTGTGCACACAGTGCTATCCCTGCCCCCTTCCTCACTCTGCACTGACACCACTGTGCTCTGCTGACTCACTGTCAGCATGTTATGAGAGATGGCTCCAATAAAGTGTTTTTTTTTTCAGGTGAACGAAGGAAAGTTAGCTTTGCTTAGCTTTAATAAAGAGGCAAACACCAGACAGAAGTTAATAGCATTCCTATTTCTAGGCCAACAATAGAAAAATACCTCTGTGTGGATTTCTTCACGGCAGTTCCTCAACATAAGCACATGAGCTGGATTAACGGGTAAACTTTTGCTGATAGACCCTTATTCCTACGTTGCTTTGTCGTGTTGAAGAGTGAGAAGCACAAGCTGTAAGTAACATTTAGCAGTGTCCTGTGTTTATTTTGTGATGGTAATCGGACAACAGGGGTTGTGAGAGCAGCAGAGTGTGGAGGCGCACACAAAGGAGGGAAAGGTAGAGGAGAAAGCTTACACAGATCATTTCAAGAGAATGCAGAAAACAAAAGGAAGACAGAGGGCGCAAGTCAGAGACAGACTTTACTGTTTGGTTAAGTGCATCTGGCTGCTCTATAGGAGTCCAAATTCTTAAAGACCCCCCAAAAAGTATAATATTGCCTTTTTAATGATAAAAATCTGTTACATAATTAATAATACTTAGTCAGTACTCTGGAAAGACAATTGCTCTACTTTGACAGACAGCAGGTAGGGACCTTAATAATAGACAGGTGTCTCTGGCTTAAAAAAAGGTGGAGAGCCCCCGGTCTAGATGGGTGTTGGACAGTGGATGTTTTTTTCAACATGCTTCAATTCAAGGACAAACTTCAGTTCAGCTGATATATATTTTCATACATTTAAAGATTTGAAACAATTAGTAAAGGCTTTCAATAAATAATGGATTAAATCTTTAAAGCTAATCCCTCAAGCCAAATGAAGAATTGTGGATCTCGAATGTCACAAATGTAAGTTTGGTATCTGTAGTTACTCAATTAAACAGAGAAGGTAAAAGTCTCTGTCAGCGTTTAAGACTTTGCACATATGGCTATTTGAAGACAGAACTTACCAGTGATGGACAGATTAGAATCGAACTCACCGGTAGTATTAGTTAGTATCGTTTGTTCACTTTTTACCAGCACCCAGTGATGCACCACTGCAGTAATTAGGTTAAAGTTACATTTATGTAGACAGATGTCTTGCTAACTAACAACTGAATGTATTGAGTGTATTTGAAGGATGCAGCCCCTGAATTCAGACACAGCTACAGTGTATTGCAGCGGACAGTTTGACTGCATGCAGTTTCTTAGTTCTTGCATGAGTAAGAATCACTATATCACCACATTTGGATGGTAACATCTGGACACACTTAAGGAAGCTCATTAATACATGCTGAATAACATTTGTCCCTAAAATGGACCCTTGAGAAGCCCCCACACAACGAGTAAATGAGACTAGCAAACTAGAAAACACTAATCACCCACTCTTGTTCATGTGTTTTGTTATTTAAACCTCCACTGATGTCAGGGCTTGGACAGATAAACTAGATTCATCAAGTATTAAAAATAAAAATTGTTTTTAGCAGCATCAAAAGTTTATATTTGTTCAACAAAAAGGCAAATGAGTGCTTTTAATGAATGATACATTCAGGAATTTGCAAAGAAAGAGATTGCTCAGAGTAAATTCACAGTGACTTACATAAGTGCAGCTGATCAAAGACCTCACTTTTTCTCACTTTTTGATGGTTTTGGGAGGATACATTTAAGTCTGTTACTCAGTAGGATTCTTTTACCGAATATGCAAAATGAACAAACAGTGTAGGGGTCACACTAATAATGGGTAAGGGTAATCTTTGCATTCATTTGAAAAGCCCTTTAAGATGAATCTTCTCAATTAAAGGATCCTAGATGGATCCAACAGATCCAGTTGGCAAATGTGTGCAGGTAATCATGTGTTTGTTCCTAATGTCTGACTTTAACCCCCTATTCACCAGCTGTAATATTGTGATTAGCAGCATATAAAGCTTACATTCCATGTAAAGCTCTTACCCAGCTTGTGATCAGAGCAGAGTACCCCCTGCTGTTCATTCACGTTTGACTGGGTCAGGCTCTTTCCTCATAAATTTATGTTAGGGACAGGAGAAACTGAGTAGGATGGCACTAAAAGATTGTGCCATTACTGCCGACATTCCCTCCAGCGTCCCTTCACTGCATTGTCATCTCCTTTAGGTTCCATCGTTCCCTCTTGTTTAAGTCTTAGTGCCATTCCAATCATACTTGTGTTAAAGCACCTCCCTCTCACCAAAAACAGGAGTACAAAACAACAATCGAATGAGGATGTAACCATGAAGCTGCAATTCCCTGACATTCTAATCCAGACCCGGGGCCAAGTGAGTCAAATTGAACCAGTCTGGAAAAGAAGTCTGGGCCAAGCACCCAGGGCTATAGGTTACAGTGTATCGCCCCCAGCCAGGGAGAGAATGAAAGACTCCTTTCCGCCATATTCCCTCATCAGGGATAGCCTGGCCTGCCATCAGAGTAATGGTGCTACAAACACAGCAGCATGCTGAGATGAGAGAGAAGGTTTCCTAAAGACGCCTGACTGCAGCATCAAACAGGAAAGACACACGGGACAAGAGATAGAGGAGAAATAGAGAGAGAGAGTGAGAAAGGGAGGGAGAGAGAAGCCCTGGAGTGGTGCCAAGTTCCCAAGGTAGTGTACAAGTATCTTTAGAAGCCGGGCGTCTTGTTAGCTAATACATTACACCAATCACGGTCGGCTATCTTAAGCTACAATTAATCTGTGCGCTGGCACAGGCTGATAGGACAGCAACATGCTGTTTCTTAATTAAAAGCAAACGGATTAAAAATGATTAATAATGGTATTAAATATTCTCATGGACTACAAGCGCAGGGAAATCGGGGGGCTTTCTTATGCGGGCTTAAAACGAAGAAGTCATTAACGGCGGGCCCAATCTCCCTAAGCCAGGGCTTTACTTTGTTTGGGATCACAAGTTGCTTACTTCATGAATATGCATTTTGCCCCTATCAAGTCAAGACCAAAAGGCAATATCGTGGTGTGGCTGTGGTTTGGTATTTTTCCCCTCAGTGGCTGTGAAACTTTGAGTTTTTGATTTGTGACATTTCGTGGTCTGCCTTTGTAGCTGAGGTCTCTGAGTTAACTGGTTCCTGGCCACAGGCTGCCTGGCTCCAACAACAATTGTCTGTTTTTTTTTCTGTGGATACAAACCTTGACTAAAGGTATGACACATTTGGGGTGATGTTGAAGGCTTTTGCGTGAGTGTTTTCTGAGGTTCCTCCCTTAATACTGCCACATTAGAAAAAAACAAAACAAAACTCATTCAAAGTATTGTTTAATGTAAAGGTAGCAGTAAGATGGTATGTAGAACAACAGCTCTTGAAAGTTAAATAGGTGTATTGGTTACTAATATATTGCCAAAGTTACTGAATGATTTAGCAAAACTGATTTTGCATTATTTTTAATTAATTAATTTTTTTTACATGTTATGTTTAATGTCTTTTTTTCCATCTACAACGTGTGAATATAACACAGCATAATATGACTGAGGTTATGGCAGGCAAACTATGATTTAAGTATGGGCATAGGCGACCAAAACACGTGTGATGACAGACTGTGGTTACAGTTTTAAATATGTGTGATCAGGGTTCAAAAGCAAAAATTAGCAGAGCACAAACTGCAGACCCATGCATGTGAAAGCTGGGTAGTATTTTACTTAAAACATCCATCTTTAATGCATTATGAACTTACTTATAATGCATTATAATGCACCTCTAGTGCTGTGTAATCATAGTTGTAAGCAAGGGCAGGGTTAACCCTAACCTTGACCATATCCCTAACTACATATAATTCATTATAGGTGTGTTCATAATATGTTATAATGCATTATAGAGACAGGCTTTATAAAAAAGTGTTGTTGGCTGCACCACACACAATACTGTGACCTCTATGCCATTACTTGCACATTCCCATTAATGACAAACTGTACTCTTTACTGACTCCTACATTGACGATTTTCTCAAACCCATCCAATATGAAAATAATATCCTCAAAGTTCAGGAAATTACTTTGGTCGGCCACCTCCGTTAAAATGCTAACACCCTGAAAATGTGTCAGTGACTGGCTGCAGTGATCAGTTTCTACATGTTGAGTCTTATTTTACCACAATGACACCAGCAATGTCATACAAACTGAGCATGTGGAAATCCGAATCACTTTCCTGATTTAAGTCATTTTGTTCTGTTCAGCTGAAACATTTGTAGTCACTCTTGACTTTATATTCTTCCAAATTAAGCAATTGCACATTAAATATAAACTTAAGCAAGCTCATCACTGTTTGAAACACAGTCATAGCACTGTTTAAAGGCCTTTGCAAACTTTTTGCATCTGCAAGGGGCTGCTCTGGTTCATGCATTGTTAAAATCATCATCCGCCCATGTCCATGAGGGTCTGCCACTTTCCGCCAGGGTCCATGTGGACCCCGCTGGGGACGTCCGCGTTGAAAGCGTGCTGACTGTTTTTTGTTTTTTTGTTCATCAAACAACAACAACAACAGCAGAATATGATATGTCCCATTCAGGTAAGAATGTGCTCTCCGTCATGTCTGCAGAGCCCTTTTTTTTTCTTCTCCTATTGTCTCTGCCTGGTTGACATGGATTTAGTTGTAGCTGCAACATCAGTAATGGTAGTCTGGTTAAAAAATATATAAGAAAAGAAGTGCAGCCACTAAAACTTCTTTGGTTATCTTTTGTTTATTTTACTGCAATTTGTGCAGTGCATATCAGGTATAGCCAGACAGGTGCAGACCTTTGTTTTTAGTATGAATGAAACCACTTTCCGACTCCGCGCAAAGTAGAAAATATATTCGGGCTGTTAAGCTGTCTTCAGTCCTAGTTTCAATATGTTGCTTGCTGGAATTGTTCCATGAAGTTTAACTCAAAACTAAGTCTACACAAGCACTCTTTATAAGGTTACACACAGCTAACTATTACAAAAGCATGATCACATCACAGTTTCTGTGATGCTTTTAAGTTGCAGGCAGCATCTGACTGTGTATGATACGACACTTTCCAGTCATAAGGGAAGAGCTCTGCTGTGAACAGTTCTACTTCTTTAGTCTTTCACAATGAATTGAATAGTGGCTTCAGCTTCAGCAGTAAGCTTGAAAAAATCTTTACATAACACACATGGTAAACACTGCTAACTGTAGGAATAGTCTTAAATTTAATTTGATTTGATTTTGATCTTAGGTGTTTATTCTGAACATATAAAAAGAGAAAAGAAAAAAAATGATGATACAGTTGCAGGCAGACATATAAAGTACACACAAAAAAAACAGAAAAGCAAAAACAGGAACTCACCAAATTGGTTAACATATTCGAAAAGGAAACTTAAAATGATTGCCTTTTATCAGGTTTAATTTAAAACCAGCAAAATTGTCAAACATGCTCTTTTAGCTTAAGTTCAGATGTATTTTGCAGAAAACATCAAATCCATTGATAAAATTAATAATTCTTCATGGGCTGACTTATGAAGTAGATTTTACCATGAGAGTGATCCATGTCCTGTGCCACTCTAATGAAAATGACACCTGAACATCAGTTCATAATTTAAATCCCAACTCTTTACAGGAGTGAAGAAACCCTCTTCCCTCCAACAAGAGGCTGTGAATAGCATCATTGTGAGCCTGTGACTACAATTACTGCTTCTAAATTCAGCATTGCTGTAATCAGGCCCTCTGGTTCTGTGTAATTTAAATACTTATGGCTTGTGTCCAATGGCTCCTGTGCCAAGTCCAAGTGTTAGTTGTAATTGACCATACAAGCCTTTTCTCCCCTTTTCTCTGCTAATTTCATAAGTGCTATTTTTAAAATGTCAATTATAAAGCAGATTAATGTATCTTAATATGAGATTAGATGCATTTTGGCAGGAATCACAGGGCAATCACATTGGTTTGATGCATTTCAGCCCCTATTATTGAGTATAAAAGGCCTTTTTGCTCTAGTTTTACATAGCACAAGCTAAAAGGGCACACTGTTGGATTCTAAACATTATTCAACCAAACATGCTGCAGTTGTTGATATGGATGCTTGATTAAAGCATTTTAGAGACATTTTTTGCACAACATCACTCCTACACATTCACACATACCTTGGTAACAACTCTGAATGAGCAGCAAGGTGTTGATGCTGTCTTTCTTGCGAGAGGTGGACTTATTTTGCAGCCGAGGCTGAATAGAAACAGGTAGCCGGCATCCAGGACACTATTCTGTTCAGAAAGCAATTACTTCAAAGCTTCTCAAATTGATTTCATTTGCTTGTGCTGCCAGGGTCTCTATTTTTCTCCTCCTCTTTCTCTACAACATTTTAAACTCTCACACCTCTCCTCTTTGTCTTCTTTTGTCCTCTGTCCTACCTGTCAAACCTGAGACATTTTGACGTTGTGGTGTAATAGTTTCCATCCTTCTTTCTTCTTGTATTGCCTCTTTTCCCAACACCAAGGGGAAGACAGGCGTGATTTTATCAGCTTCATGTTTGTCTTAGAAGGGAAGCAAGCAACAGAAAAATAAACATTTTCAAATCATATAGATAATTGGATTGGTTGGTGACGATAAGATGCTGGTGCTTGTGGTGTTTACAGTTGCAGTGCATGTTTGTATGTGCACGGGGACATATTTATGAGCCTTTGCTCGTTTGTTGCTTAGATCATTGTGTGTTTGAGTGTGTGTGTGTGTGTGCGTGTGTGTGTGTGTCTCACGCCTAGTTCTGTTTGCCCCTGAGTAAAGTTTTTGTTGTATGATTGTGTTTCAATATGATCACAAGCCTGTTCACAAATGTCAATATATCGATTATAAATTGATTACAAAAATATAAATACAAGGCAAGGCATAAAAATTAAGTAATTAAAAACATTTTTATTAACTATACACATACATAAAGGCAGAAACTTCCAATAGACATCAACGACAACCACCACATAAAACCAACAACTAAACAAACAAAACAAGCCAACATATATCGGGGGTTGTACACAGTACAGAATTCCATCGTTGTGATAGTTTAAAGTCTTAAACAAGGTGTGTCATCCATATTATTAAATCAGTTCTTATAACATTTTCACAAGGTCTCAAAATATTTGAGAGCCACTAAATGTTCTAACAGGTTAAAGATAACATAGGGGAAAATCCATCTCATATAGAAATGTTCAGTATTTATAGGATTGAATTTCTGATATGAAATGCTGAAACCTTTTCCATGTTTGATCCCAGTTCATTTCAGAATTATATTTAATATTACCAATGGTATCAGTTATTCGTTCAATGTAAAGGTAAAAAAATTCATGTAACTATGTTTCTATTGTGAAACAGTTTGGCTTAATGATGGTGATAATAATAATAATAAGAGTCCTATCAATAAAATGTTGTTGTTTATTGTCTTCATTTTCAATTGAAATTCAGTGCCAGTGCCATCGTTCATTAATATTATCCAGTTTATTACAGCTCAGGTTACATGACTTTGTAATCATTTGCCGTGATCCAGTAGAAACTTGGGCAAAAACTGGGCAGCAAACATGTGCAGTGTCAGCAGGGTTTCCCACATTTATTCATACAGAATTTGGAAAAATGTGTTCCATTATATAGTTTGTCCACCAGAAAGCACTGAAAAGTTGGTTTTTTTTACTTTGAACTTTCCTGTCATATTGTATCTCAGTCAATAAAAAATTAAATGTCAAAAACATGCTTACATC
>JAPQLA010000023.1:1493296-1537633 GCA_029822935.1 Naso vlamingii | reverse complement strand
TACATATTTCAGAAACATAACACAACTTCCACAATAAAACAACAGATTACTTATTCCAACAAAAACTCTGCAGTCATAGGATTGTCTCTGAGGCCCACGGACTCCCAGAGCTGACTCCACTGTTGAAATGCAGTCCCAACATTTACTCGTGTTTGTCCTCTGGCTTGGTCCGACTTATATTTTGTTTCAGCTTTTTCACCAGCAGACTTTCTTTTTCTTTCCTGCTTTGTCGGTGGGGCAAGCAGAGGTGGCAGAGGCGGTTTTTGTTGATTTTTGTCCTCCATTCTTTATCCTGTCTGGCTCTCCTTCTCTCAGTGTTATGCCGACCAAGAGGGAAACCGCGCTGCGCGTTGTTTTGGGGGTGCGTAGCGGGAGGATGGAGGGAGGGAGATGCACTGTGAAACTGGAATTATCCCGGTTGAACAAGGGATTATCCAGTGAGCGCCAGTGGTGGGGTGCCATGGGAAGAAATCTGTCAAGAAATATCCGACATTTCAACCAACAAAGCCGTGTTACAGGACCAGTGTCTTTCAATATGGATTTTAAAAAATGCCAAATTTAGCCTATATGAGGAAAAGACGCCACTCTGTGTCTGTTTCAGCCAATGCTTCATGCAGCTCTGCTGTCGGGAGACACAACTGTCCTCGGCAGCGAGAAGAAGGAAGTAGGTCCCTCTGTCCCATGTGAGTATACTCACGATGATAATGTGATGCGATTTCAAGCGAAAAATGTTTCTTTACATGATGAATGTTGATTCAGAATCTCAATCACAACACAATATTACATCTATGTGATTATCACACAGCTTTTGGAGACATTTTGGATTTCAGTTGTGTCGCCTAGCCACACTTCTTTCCACATACGCTCCACAGTAGGCAAAATGCCCCCTGGCAATGTAATGACTGCTCTTGCAGATTAAATTTTAAAAAGGAAACGACCAATGATGAGGGGTTAGGAAAAATCTAATCCCCTCCATCTCAGAATCGACCAAAATGGAGTCAATGCCAGACCAAGAGAATCAAGCCCACTCAGTGGAGTGGGTGGAGTCTCTGGTCTGGGCCCAGGCTACAATCTCAACCTCCATCCACTGGGTGGTGATACTGTTCGACCGTGTGGTCCACCAACCACCATCAAAATCATTGCAAAAAGAAGGCATGCGCATTAAGAAAGATGGCGGTCAAACAAAAGCGACAGACGAAGCTGCTGGATGTGTTGCATTTAACAGTACTTGAAGAGGAAAATGAAAGATGCTAACAGAAAATATAGCGGTACGACCACTAGTGAAGGCAACATGTGGAGGGAGACAACAACCTCCTTTATCTGAGGCAGATGTCTACAGCATGAGCAACAAGGACAGCAGCCAACATCTGACACAACCTTACAGCGTTCTTTCAGACACCTGTCAGAGGCTGTTGTGAGATCCACTGAAATAACTTTAACAGTGTCAGCAACACTGGCACAGCACTACACCGGGGCTAGGGGGGGCCATAGCCACATCTCAAATCTGGGTAGCCGTGGTTCAGCCCCCTCAGGTGTCATCCAGAAAAAAAAGGGAAAATTAATTCATAACTCTAAAGCAATAAACAGCTAGAAATTTCCACAGTAAGTCTTAAAACATTCATAAAAACACCAAGTCAGAACTACTTTCCAATCGGAAATTCAAATTTTGGATTTTCTGGAAAGCACTTGAAAGTCGTTACACATACTGGCTTACCGATTGCCTGCATGCAGCATGGACTGTTATGTGACCAAAATGCCCAGGGAAAATATAAATCCAGGCCCAGATCCTATTTCTGAGGCTGGGGATGAGAAAGATGACTCAAACTCCTTGGAGACAGAAAAAATTGTGGAGCCACAGCGTGAAAGAGTCAGTTACTAGCAGCTCCTCAGCCACTGTTAGCTGTACTGCTAGCACAGGCAGCGCACCCTTGGATTTAAGCCAGTCCCCTGCTGAAGAGCCAAGGTGCCCTCTTCTACAGCATCATCCAGCCACAAAAGTTGGACAGCAGGATCGTTACTTAAACTGTAAATGGTATGAGGATTACAAACAGCTGAAATATTCAGTTTTAAAGGATTGTACCTTCTGCTTTGCATGCCATCACTTTCAACGTCCAGGAGGAACGATGGATCAGAATCGGAAGAGGGCGACTAGTTTGTTCAAGACACACAATGCCAGTGTAAGCATAAATATGCAATGACAGCATGGGATAAGTGGACCATTCAGAGAGAGTCTGGCTCAACAATATGCAATGCTCTGACTGCCGGACATGGGAAAATAGTCAGAGAGAACAGAGAGTATGTGAGAGCAGCTGTGGAGTCACTGCATTTCACAGCATACCAGGGACTTGCACAGAGAGGAGACTCATAGGCAAATTTGACCAAACCATTTAAAAGAAAATCTTAGATAATCCTCGTAATACTAAGTACACACATCATGAAATGCAGGATGAAATAATACAGATATGGCAAATATGTTTAGGGATCAGATTGGTAGTGAAGTACAAGATGCTGAACTGTTTGCACTGATGGTAGATGAGTCTAAGGACTTCAATAAAACTGAACAAGTGTCTGTGGTGGTCTGCTATGTGAAAGAAGAAAAAGTTGTGGAGGAATTTCTACATTTCACTCCTGCTGAGGGATTAGATGCTGAATCGCTTTTTGCTACTATCAAAGAAACTCTTGATAAATGTAACACTGATCACACTGCCTGTGTTGCTCAGTGTTATGATGGTGCAGCAGTCATGTCCGGCATTCACAGCGGTGTCCAGGAGAGATTCAGAGCAGAGGTCCCACAGGCACTCTACATTCATTGCCATGCAGACTGCCTCAATCTTGTTTTGGTAGACTATGTCAGAAATGTGAAGCCAGCGGGGGATTTTTTCTTTATTGTGCAAGACATGTACAAGTTTTTCTCAAGCTCATTCATCCATGCCCTTTTCATTAAAAATCAAAGAGAACTTGAGCCTTCGCGACAGCCAGTTGAACTTAAGAAACTTTCCAGTACGCGATGGTTGTGCTAGTATGACTCGCTGTGGGCAGTGCAAAAAACTTCCAGCCATCACTGCCACCTTTAAGGACATTAAGTCACAGCCAAATTCACGCAGATCGACTGACGCGCGGCCACTACTTGCGCTCACTGACGCCAAGTTTATCCTCCACTTCACCTTGTTTGAGGATCTTTTCTGCACAGTAAAGTTCATGTCTGATACTATGCAATCCCCTGATCTTTTGCTGGAGACTGCCACTGACCTCGTGCACACAGTCATCATGAGCATAAAAGAAAAGTGCACAGTGGACTCTTTGAGAGCCATGTGGAACAAGGCAGAGGCCCTGTGTGCAAGGGTCAGTGTTGCCATAGAACCACCACAGTAGCAGCCCCCGCAAGAAAAGAGACAATCCCAAAGCTTCACCGTCTACAAGACTTTTTAGTTGATGCTCCAACTGAAACTGAACATCCGTCATCTCCAGATGAACACTGCACCGCCTCGTTCTACCCTGTAACTGACCAACTGATCAATGAAATGATCCGCCGCTTCTCAGCAGAGGTACTTGCAGCTCTCAAGGGAATGTCAACTCTAGGTACCAAGCATAAAAGGAGAGCCTTATGCCAATGCCACAGCAATATGGAATTGGAGAAGATGATATGCTGGCTGAAGTGCACCAATTGCACCAGCTCTTGGAGAGAAAAAAGCAACAGGAAGACTTAGTAGTTAACAGCACTCTGGAGTTTATGTCCATGCTTAAACCTTACAAAGACTCTTGTGGATATTTATAAACTTGTACACATATGCATAACACTGCCAGTAACGTCTGTGTCATGTGAGCACAGTTTTTCCTGCATGCAGTGCGTAAAAACCTGGCTGAGAAACAGAATGGCAAATCCTCGACTTAGTAATGTTGCTGCCTGTCCATACACGTGGAAGAACAAAAGCCTTGGATGTCCAGAGGACTAGTGACACCTTTACACTAAACCACAACAATCGACAACTCCTTCTGTAAAACGATACTGGTGAGTTACTGATGATTTGAATTAGTTGTAAATATTCCATAGGATATGTTGTTCATTAATTTCTTATTATGCGTTATAGCCTCAACAATTATTATGAATTTGCAGCTAAAAGGCCTTTTATTTATCTACAGAGCGCGTCTGTGGTGTTGGGATTTCGTGGGAACATGATCCAAGACTCATGCCGACTGTTTTATTGTTTGATGTCCTTTAAAAATGTTTCAAATAGCCTACCCTGCTGTGAGCGACCATTATTGGGGGTCCAAGCAGCGAAGCTGTGGGAACCCTATTGTTTTTGTTTTCATTTTTTCTTCTTTTTCTTCTTCTTCTTCGCTAAAGTGTCTGGGCAGCAAAAACCATAAGGCTTAGAAACACAAAACATGGCAAGCTTGTCGCAAATTTTACTCGCTACTCAGGCAACAAAACCAAACCAATTAGACCAGATGGTGGCGCTATATTAACACTTTTACGTTTTGGGCAATAACTCCTTAACCGTAAGTGTCAGCAACAAAGTTCTTTTTTTCCTTGATTCTGGGGATCCAGACAAATCTATCAAAATAAACCATGTCCCTTTTAGCCAAATCTGTTTTTTCACAACTTGTCCTAGAGATTTTGAAACAATTCCACGAAACCTTGTGGGGAATAATCTTTAGACCGATACAAATGGAAATCTTATAAGGATAATGGATTGAAGCAAGTACGAGCGATTTAGCTGCTGATGAACTTTCGCTAAAATGGATGTTAACGTTTTTATCAAATCAAGACAAAAGTTTAGATAAATGTTAAGACGTGGTTTTTGAACATATCTGATAAAATAAATTGCATTTCACCTGTATGGGGCACCAAAAAAGCAAAAAGTTTATATCTCGTAAACGGATGATCAGTTCGAACGAAATTGGCTTTACACAATTGTAAGTCATCACTCAGACTATGCATAAAATTTCATAATGATTGATTAAAGTGGGCGTGGCTTATTACAAAAAATCCACATTTCCATACATGTCACAATTTCCAAAACATAAAATATCACCCGTACGTCCTATAGAGCTCAAATTTTCTCAACATATCCTCTGGACAGGGACAAAAATTTGCTGCACTGCAACTTATGGTCTACTGAAAAGTCTGTCACTCTATATTTATCAAAATATGCATAATCAACCACATCTCAATCTCCATAGATCTTTATTCAAAAGCTACCAAACTTTAGAGGGAAATTCTTTAGATGCTACATGTCATCTGTTCCTCATTATATTGAGAAATGTCAAAAGATGAGTCTTTGATGACAAGGAATGTGTTACTGTAAATATTGCTGTATGCACAACTTTTTTTATTTTGTCTACTATCAGACTTCACCAAAATGGTGAATCATACACTGGATATCATTAAAATGTTGTGTGATTTTTTTCAGAATTTTTTCTGAAAATGTTAAATTGCTGTGAATTTTTCAAGTTTTGACTGCAGCAGTCAAACCAAAAACAGCAGCAGACTGCTCAGCTGTGATCATGGCTGCCACCTGTGGAGTGTGACTGACAGAGAGGGCAGACACACGAGAGTGGTATGACTTAAAAGTTGGTGTTTGAGTAAAATCTGGATTACAAGACAAGTAAAAATTCATCTGAAATCTCACCAACATTTTGATTGTTGTCAACATTTTAAGTGTAAGTGAACAAACAGCCATAGGACATCTCAAAATGCTGACATCTCAACTTTGAAAGGTCTAAGTCTTGGAGGTGCTTTTGCCACTGTCTCAAATAATTCAACTGACAAAGTCTGAGTCCTGATGGGACCTGCAATAGTAACCTACTAAGGCTGGGACCTCACATTCTCTAATGCTTCATCTTACAAATACTTCAAGCATCAATGAGGGTCCTTAAGGCCAAGATACTGCTTGGACCCTGATGATTGCTGCTTGCAGCTATATTTTATTCTTATAATAGTCTGCTCAACTCTTTTTGTTTAAGGCCTATTGTGTTTAATGTGTTGTGGTGTTAAGACACTGCAAAATGTATATTTTTCTATTCTGTGTATTTAAGATGGTTACAGCAGTCAGTGAATGATAGTTATGGCTTATCTTCCATAATGTTTCAGACAACGTGAAATATTTGTTTTTGTAAAATCTGGCTGTTATTTTACCTTTTGGTCTGCATCTTGTCTTGCTTTTATGTAAAAAGGAGTTAGGCTGTTCGATGTAGGCCTCGCCTACGAGTTCCTTGGTTTAAGCTTTAGAGCGTGTGGTGAACGTTGTGGGTGTTTCTTTTCATCCTTGTTCTGACAGGCCGGGTCATGGGACTACCCTTCTGTTATAGCCTATTTAGCCTACTGTATAGCGCTGTCGGCTCTGTTAACGTTAATTACTGAATTCATTCAGCACCGGACAGCACCCATTTGTTGTTTTGTCATCTGTGCCTTGCACTTGCACTTATTTGTTAAATAGCTCATCTCTGGCAAAAATTTAATTAAAACTCAATTTTTCAAGTGTCCTGTGTGTCATATTTGATTTTATTGAAGAAAAAAGACCTTGAAAACTTCCGCATACCATAACTCTGAAGCAATGATACTTTTTTCTTAGCACCCTCATGAATAGGTCTGGCCCCTCCTTAGCACCGGTGGAGAAAAAATCCTGGCAACGTGCCTGAAGCAACATAATACAATTTAATATGTTAATAATTTGCAGGAAGTTCTAAAGTGTAACCTATAGCCTACATATAAAATAAATGAAACTAGTTAGTATTGTCCCTGTAATGTTTTTTTTTTTTTTCCCGACAAAGTTGGCCTGATGAGTAAAACCTTGTCACTGGTTTTAGTGTTACTTTTTGCCAATTCAAGCACTGTTTACAAGCTAAGCCAAAATTTAAATAAAAACTAAGCTAGAGAAATAGAACTTTGTCTGAGCACCATAGATGATTCTAGTGATCTAATCTTGTGGGTGTTTGAATATTCCAGAAAATTTCTTCATTTCTGTATCTTAAGTGAAAAGAAACTGAACATTTGAAATCTTGAGTTTCAGTCATGACACATGTAGGACTGATTTTAAAGCAATTCAAGTAATGCTTACACACTAAAGTAAATTTAGAGTGAAATAAATCTTAAGCTTGAGACACTGAAAGGTGACTATGCATTCTTGAAAATACCTTTGAGACATTAAACCCTCCAAATGTGTCAAAGTTACAGAACGTATTTTTAAAAGAGGTAAGAGAGAGACATGCATATTAGCAGGATCGCACAGTACAGTACAGGGCCACATCTAAAAAAATTAAATACATTAACAAGTTATATACACAGAGTGAAGTATAATGACACATCTAAAAATATAAACTACTAAATGCAAAGTGAAGGGTAAGGTCACTTTGAAAAACTAAAATAAAATACAACAAAAGAGTGCAGAAGTATCTGTGCTTTGGTGGCTGCGGGCTTTTTGGTCAGAAGTTTTTATGTCGGCAAGAGTCCGAGAGTCCAATCGTACCTGGTTCAGCCTTGCCATACACTCAGTTTAGATCTCCAGCTTCGTCATGTAGGAATTTTCGATTCCGAAAACAGTGGATGGTCAGCTGGGGATCAGGAGTGATGCACTCCAGCTGCAGCATGAAGTTTTCTATCCCTTGTTTACAACATGGGTTTGCGCTGATACTCACAGTAGTAAAGCAACAGTGACTTTAACCCCAAGAACAACCATACTTCACTGGCAAAGGTAATTATACTTTCAATACTAGAAAAGATGACTATTTTGAGCCATTTGAAGAGGGCACTCGCTAGTCTCACTCAAATGGAAGACTGAAGCTACTTTGCTAACATGCTAGCATTTGCCAGCTTCCTTATATTTTCATAGTTTAGTGATAAGATGATTCACATTAACCTAACCTCAGTCTCCCTTTTTTGAATTCAAAGCCATAAGCCATAATGTCTTTGTACTCTTTCAGGGCCAGCGCGTCCATATAGGTGAACTGGGCAACTGCCTAGAGCGGCACTTCAGCCAGGGTGGCAAAACGTGGACTAATAATTGTGTTGGGCGATATGCTAAAATTTTCCAACCGGCCACCGTCAGCCCATCAACTGATTACTGCTGATGTATTCATGCAGGTGCGTGTCAGCATGTTCAGTGGGTGGGCACTGCTGTTTCTACACTGAGAGATTCACCGAGTGGTCAATCTTGTACAGCTGTTTTTTTTTTTTCCTAACGAGACAAGTGCCTCATCCCCGCGCTCCTCAGCACACAGGGATGAGGTGGATTTTTGCCTGAGAAATATGGATACAAAATGCTATGCGTTACATTTGGACTCCTGTAAAGGTTAAATTTACTCTTAACTGTTCAGCTCCAAGTTGCACACAGAGCGGCGCTCCACAGGTGCTCTGTCGGCTTTCCTTTGTGCTGGTCAGTTTTGCTCATCCTCAACTCCTTTCAAATGAAAGCTAGAAAACCACAGACTCTGCCCATTCTTGTTTTTGTCAGTATGTTCATATACAATGTCCACATATTTTGTAATGCGCATACTTCTAACAGCCTTTTGTTGATACTGTAACGACCCTGGAAAGACACGACGCCTAGGCCCTTGGTCAAGAGGTTGAATCCTATGGCTGACTGGTCAGCGTTGTGGTTCAAATTTGGGCGACCTGGATTTGAGACCTATTCCCTCCTCCTTTGTTATAATACTTTTAGCACATGTTGCACTAATTTGTGTGTTTCTGCTGTGTTGTGTTGCAAACAGAGGGGCGGCACTATTGTTTTTCGCCTAAAGCAGAAGAAGAGCACGCACCGGCCCTGTACTCCTATATACAGGAATTGTAAACTCTGAATTCTTAAGTGAGTTTTTAAAGTTCCTGTCAAATTAATTTCAAAGTAATTAGTGTAGGTGATTTTAATATCCATGTTGATGTAGACAATGGTAGCCTTGGTTCTGCATTTATTTCACTCTTAGATTCAATTGGCTCCTGTCAGTGTGTACATAAACCTACTCACCGCTTTAATCACACCTTGGACCTCGTCCTAACTTATGGCATTGACATTGATCATTTAGTGGTTTTTCCACATAATCCTCTTCTGTCTGACCATTACATGATAACTTTTGAATTTCCAGTATGTGATTTTACTCCACTAGGCAAGCATTTCTACTCTAGATGTTTATCAGAAGATACTGTAACCAAATTTAAAGAACTGATTCCATCAGCCTTGGATTCAGTGTCACGACTTAATAGATCTGATGACTGTTTAGCTAATCTTCGTTACTCCCAAATTAATCAAATTGTGGACAGTGCTGCTGACTCAATGCGAATAACTTTAGACTTTATTGCCCCTCTAAAAAAGAGGACTGTTAAACAAAGGAAGTCAGCCCTGTGGTACAATTTTCAAACCCGCTCACTGAAGCAAGCAACCTGTAAACTAGAAAGGAACTGGCGCTCCACCAAATCAGAGGAATCACGCTTAGCCTGGCAAGATAGCCTTAAATCTTGTTGGAAGGCTCTCCACAAAGCTAGAACAGCCTATTACTCAGTATTAATAGAAGACAATAAGAACAATCCCAGGTTTCTTTTCAGCACTGTAGCCAGGCTGACACAGAGCCAGAGCTCTCTAGAGCCATGTATTCCAATAGCTCTTGGTAGTAATGACTTTGGGAATTTTTTCAATAATAAAATTATTCTTACCAGAGAGAAAATTCATCAGCATCTGTCCTCACCTGGTACAGATCAATCTTTGATCATAGGAAGCTTAGATTCAGCTTTACGACCAGATATTCACCTCGGCTGCTTTGCTCCAATTGACCTTCAGCAACTAACTTCAGCAATTATTTCCTCTAGACTAACAACCTGTCTCTTAGACCCCATCCCAACTAAACTTCTTGAAGAAACTCTACCCCTACTTAGCACTTGCCTTTTAGATATGATCAATCTCTCTCTGCGTACAGGCTGTGTACCATAGTCCTTTAAAGTAGCCATACTAAAACCTCTACTTAAAAGCCCACTCTAGATCCAGAGGTTCTAGCTAATTACAGACCAATATCTAACCTTCCATTTCTCTCCAAGATTCTTGAGAAAGTGGTAGTAAATCAGTTATGCAACTTTCTGCAGAGCAGTAGTTAATTTGAAGTTTTCCAATCAGGTTTTAGAATGCATCATAGCACAGAGACTGCATTGGTCAAAGTTACAAACGACCTTCTAATGTCATCAGATGAGGGACTTCTATCTGTACTTGTTCTGTTCTATCTTAGCGCTGCATTCGATACTATCGACCATTAGATCATAATTCAAAGATTGGACAATTGAATTGGCATTAAAGGAACTGCATTAAAATAGTTTAAATCATATTTGTCAGATAGATCTCATTTTGTATATGTTAATGGTGAGTCCTCCACATACACCAAAGTATGCTATGGAGTTCCACAGGGATCTGTACTTGGACCAATTTTGTTCATCCTGTATATGCTTCCTTTAGTCAATATTATCAGAAAACACAGTAATTCATTTTCATTGTCATGCCTATTATATTACTCGGTTATATTTATTCTTGAAGCCCAATGATACTAACCTTCAGGCCTGTCTTAAAGACATAAAAACCTGGGTGACCTACAACTTTCTGTTGCTAAATTTAGTTAAAGCTGAATTGTTGTGCTGGGTCCCAAACATCTTAGAAGTACTTTACCTAGTGATATAGTTACGCTAGACAACACTACCTTGGCCTCCAGCACCACTGCAAGGAATGTGGGAGTTATCTTTGATCAGGATCTGTCTTTTGACTCCCACATTAAACAAACTTCAAGGAATGCTTTCTTCTGCTTACATAATATTGTAAAAATTAGGCCTATTCTTTCTCAGAAAGATGCAGAGAAACTGGTCCATGCATTTTTTACCTTCAGAGTGGACTATTATAACTCCTTATTATCAGGCTGCACTAAGAAGTCTCTGAAGACTCTCCAGCTGATTCAGAATGCTGCTACAATGAAAAGAGATCATATTTACCCTGTTTTAGCTTCTCTTCATTGGCTCCTTAAGAAATCTAGAATCGAGTTTAAAGTCCTTCGCCTCACCTACAAAGCCTTAAATGGCCAGGCACCTTTATATCTTAAAGAGTTTATTGTACATTATTACCCATCTAGATCCTAGATCCCTGCGGATGCAGAAAGTATGAATTGGCCTTTAGAGTAGCTCTCCATTCCCTCAAAGGTCAATGTTTGTTTGTTTGTTTGTTTTTTTAAAGTCGATGCCTTAACCAGGGTAAGAAAAAAAAAATGTGGAGGTTTTCTTTGACCCTACATGACCCTACAAGTGAAACCACAAACTGTGGTGATTCAATTGAGTTAGTTGACACCACTGGGAAATTCTTTTGTTTTTTGTTGATTTTTGTCATTTTACGATGTTATGACCAGACATTGCTTTTATGGTATTTTGACAAGTAGAAAGAAATTTTTATGTCATTGCTAAGTCAAATTGGAACCAAAACCAACAATATTGTGTATTCAATAAACTGTTTTAATGTGCAGGTTAAAGCATTGCATCAGAAAAGCTTCATGGAATTAACAAATTGTGAAAAACACATTTCTGCTTGTTTGAGGGGTTTTTGCATTTTTTTAAAACGTTAATACATACTAGGGGAGACAGAAAGATTTTAAGAAAGTTCTGGTTTAGCTCATATTTAATTCCTGACTGATAAGAGGTTTCCGTACTAATCAAGAAGAAGCTGCTTCCATTGTCTGATTATATTCCTATTACATGCAAAAACATGGCTGGTAATAACAACAGGTGTGAGTGGACAAGACATGAGGCAACCAAATGTATCCTCTGTCTGATACATGAAAATGTCTGTCAGCCATTTGTCTCCAGTTTGCAACCTCAGCTACTTCTACCCTGTTTACAACCAGTCATGCGTGATGCAGCCCATAATGCCAACATCTGACACATCCATGCTGTGCGTGGTCTCTTTGTCCCAAACCAGTTAAAACAGCACAATTAATATTTTCTTTTTTTTACAAATTCACTTGACAGCTACATGCAGACATGACTTGGCGGTAAGAATGAAGTGGTTCCCAGCCTAAGAGATAAGGATGGTTTGACTGATGTCAGTAAAATTTCATTTTGTGTGTATGTGTGTGTGTGTGTGTGAGATAGAAAGAAAGAAACGGGATGCATTGACTACAGAGGTATGAGGCTCCAAGATAGGTCAACACTAGTCTTCCTCCTGAGCTGTGTCATGATCAGGACATGGTTTTCTAAGCTATTCACGCTATGCACACAGACTTGTATCAGTGTGTGTCTGCATGAGTTTGTGCGTATCTAACACAAAAAGAGGCAGGTCAGATCCAATCAAAGTGGTGTAGTCCTGCTGTCTGGCTCACCACATCCCACCTCCCTGAAATAATACTCATAATTCACAGGGAGGAGGAGGAGGAGGAGGAGGCGAGAAGTGGGAGGGCGGAGGAGTTTGCTCTTTAGCATCATTCAAAGGACATTTCCAAACTATCGCTCAAAATGACAGAGAGAAGCATGGGGTGTGCAAGGAAAGGGGAAGGGGGGCAGCATGGTGAGGTGGGGAAGGGGAGGGGTGGGGGGTGCTCAGAACAATCACACTCATTCACACCTCTGTTGCCGATCCCTTCATCCACACATCCATCCGATCCCTCCCCCTTAGAGTCCGCCAATTATTCGCAGTGAAAACATGTCTGATTGAATCTTTTCAAGCAAATCCTCAGGCTTGGGCTTTTGTTGGTCCACTCCTTGTCAACATCCATTAAAAGCGGCCTTTAATGCTCCCGCCCAGGCCATCTTCCCCTGCAAAATGTGGAGTGAGCGAAGGGGAGGAAAAAGAGGGAGAGCGGAAAAAGGCACGGGTAAGGAGGGGTGGAGGACAAAAACCTCTGCCGCAGACTGATCCCACTGTCTTCAACTTTAATCAACTGTATGCTAGACCGCTCTTCATCCTCTCTCTCTCTTTCTCTCTCTCTTCCTCTGTCTGCCCAATAATGGGCTGTTTGTAATGCAAGAAGCGAGCTCCACATCAATCATTTGCCCCAGTTTTCACCCCCTCCCACCATCACCACCACCACCCCCTTTGCCGCCACCACCACCTCGTCCTCTGCTGCAATAAATATGGAAATGAGCAGGAGCCAGTCATTGGTAATTTCAAGCTCGACTCACTAGTGTTAAAAAAGGACACAAATGTATTAATTGCCGTCGGCCGGAGGAATCACATTTTCTGTGGGCATTGATTACAAAATTGGTGGGAGCAGCCTTTTTTTTTTTTTTTAACTATAGCTGCAGCTGGTTGTATGGCATGTGTGGAAGGAGACGATGCAGAATGACAGGGTTGGTGATGTCATATGTATTGAACAAAACCTTGGAGTTCACTGTATCAGTAGTAGAGATGCAGCAGATTGTGGTGTAGGTTTGTTTTTCTCTCATACAGAGTTGCAGAAACGGGGAAGAAAAGTATTCTCTGCCTTTTATATTTAGATTACTGGACAGCAGTCATGGAGCGGGCACCGTGGCAGAAGGTGCGGCTGCCCCAGGCCCACGGGTACAAGGGGCCCACATCTGCTGAAATGTGTTTGACTTTAATTTCTCTCTTGTTATTTTCTTAAAACATAATGAATATATATTTTCTCAGATTACTTTGCATCAAAATGCTTAATCCATTATGATTGCTTCGATACACCCCCTCTTCAGTTTTCACTACACTGGACTGTTCGGTCTTACTGCACATGTGCAGACAGGATTCAGGAAGATGGTAGCAAAACAAACTCATTGGTGTTTTGTTTTTTGGGGGGGGCTTTTTGTCCTTTATTTCTTGGACAAAAAGCCCAAAAAAATATCTTAAAAAAAAAAGAATGAACTGGAGACTGTAATGCAAATGCCTAGTTAACTCTTCATCACAACAGTAGAGTTTTTGGATTGGCATTATTAAACATTTCATGTTGGCCATGTGGGATTTTTTGCTGGATGGATTTCTGTCTTTATATATTTTTGCTGGATTGATTTGAACTGTGTGCCACTGGATGAAAACACTACTGCAAAGTTGTTTCATATTCATGACTTGTGATGCATAGGCTCACCATAGATGCTGGCCATCTGGCCTTTTTCATAAATAACTTGTTGCTGCCATGTCTGCCTGAGTATTCTTATAACAGCAGGCCACACTTCTTGCACACATGTAGTTTGTTGTGTGTGGATTTGTTACATGTGGCTTGTTTGTGTAGGCTTTATAGTTTTGGCATGCTGGCATGGTATGGTCATCCATCATCACTATCAAACTGTGTATGTATTTGCCCTCTATCCTCTGTGTGACTTATTTTTTATCCTTTTTCTGACTGTAATTTGAACATTTGTACAATCCATGGTACTGACTGTAGTGCTGAAACTGCCTTTCAGCATAGGCTTTTGCGCTGCACAAATATCAGAGTCAAACTGCAAATCCATGGCGCTGACCGTAGTGCATTGTATTCCCCCCATGCATCTGTCTTGTATATACATACAGCCTATCGGAAGGACCCACTTCAGGTCCCTGCACCCTCTGTAAGGAGCCATAAGCTCCGCGCCTGCTGGACAGACACACATGCACAAGACATGCGACCCCAAAACACCACCCCAATGAAACAGGTAGTGTGCATGCTTGTTGCACAGCTGGCTGTGCTAATGTGAGATTATGTTGCATGGAGACCCAATTATCCACAACTGATCCCAAACACCTCCTGTGACAGCTCTGAGAGCAGCTGTGTGCGTATGTGTTTTGTTTTTGCACAGCACTCACTTTCTCTAGAAGGGAGTACCCACATGAACGTTCTTGTGGAAATGCCGGGAGGACATTTCTTTCAAGGTTAAAGGATCATTGAGTTATTTTCATACTGAGCTTTAATTCCTCTGTTTTTACCACCATGATGACTGGGTTGGAACTTTCCTCACTTGCTTGAGGACTTCCAGGTTGGTGGTTCTTTGTTACACATAAACACACACAGCTAAAGCAACATTAAGCCCAAAAAGCAATAAAAGCAAAAGTGTCACTGTTGAAAATCCGTGTTAATGACATTGATGTTTAAGTATCATAGAACTGACACCTGCAGAGAGAGGAGAACAACAGAGAATAGAGGAGATGGAAAGAAGTAAAGGTGTGTATTTTTGTTTTTGAGAAGAGACATTAACCAATAATGTGACTCTGACAGTTATTCATTGTGATTCAGTGTAATTTTCTGTTGTAGGACGCACTCACACTGAACAATTAATTGGTTCTGAAGCAAGGATGACCTCAAAGTTTATACTAGTGTGATTATTCTGTACCACTCCCGGGCACGGTACACTATCTTGGCCCTGGTGCGGTTCAAAGATGTGAGTTTCAGCACAGTGTGGCTGCACATGCACATGCACATGCACATGCGTGGGATGTGGACGTGAACATGATCATGAAGTCACTGATGCAAATGTTCATAAAGCGCAAACAATTTGGACAGCACACAAAGGATAAAAACCTTGGAAAAATCTGAAGCGTATTGATTGTGGATACTATGTGATAACTGAACAACGTGGGAACAAGCTGTAAAAACTTATGGTTCGGTATTCAAAGTGCCGGATGAACTCTGTAAATCTGGCAGCTCAGCGGAGCTTAGTAAGGAAGTTAGCATGCTCAGGCCAGGTCAGGTCAGAGCTGAAACTACAGAAACTGAAGACTACAATTTCTGGCAAGAAAGTTTTTCCTCACCACTGTCTCCTTGTGCTTTCTCATAGGGGAATTGCTTTCAGTTGTTGGGTTCTAAAAAAGCTAAATATATTTTAAATATAGAATGTGGTTTAGACCTGCTCTATATGTAAAGCGTCTTGGGACAACTTTGTTATGATTTGTCACAAGATAAATTAACTTGACTTTCTGCTAACGGTGTTAGCCAGAGATCCAACTTTGCAGCGCCTATGAGGCATCCTGTTTACATGCCCAAACCAGCTCAACAAGTTCCTGTCACTCTCCTCTGACATCACTTCACATTTCTTAGTTCCTTATTTCTAAGGGTGAGCTTCACTATCTTGATGTGGGAATTTATTTTGGTCATTTTGCTTCTGCAATTTTAATCTTTAGGTCGCCACTCATGAGCATAGGTGAGATCTGAAACATAAACCAACTGTTATATTGAAAGCAAGTACAACACCAGCATTACGACTGACCCTACACCAATCCACCTGCCAATCTCATGCTCAATTTAATTTTCATTCATGAACAACATCCCGATAACATAAAAGTGGTTCACTTGCCCACCGACTCCCAAACCGGTGGGAGAAATTGATCACTTTTGGCAGAGAACCATGACCTAAGTGTTGGAGGTGCCAACTCACCCAAAAGCCAACATTCAACTACAAGCTGCCCTTGTGTGTGCTAAGGGTAAAAGTCTGTTGATATGGCTGTAGCTTTCAAGATATTCCAGTTTAGATCAAAATGGTGGATGGTGTGGTCTCTAATATCAAATGAAGGTAGTATCCATGATCTACCTCTGATTTTTACACACACTTTTGGTCAATAACCCTCAGTCATTGGATGCCATGTCTGGTTCTGGTGTGGTGTTCACTGGCAGCTAATGTTGCTAGCTTCACATAGTCACCGATACTTTCTTATCTACTTTTGCATGGTAGTGTTTCAGAGATTAAAGCAGCAGACTTATAAATGTTGTTAAGGAGACATGAATGAGCTATGTGCTCCTCTCAACACTGAAAGATAAATGTATTGTTAAATAGAAGCAAGGAGGTCATAAGCAGATTTAAACAGTTCTAAACATAAATATAAAGGTTGCATTAAATATAAAATCAAAAGTGTTCTCACAGACATTACCACATACAGAACTATATTCTATCAGCCATCTAGCCTTGGTGTGTGTGCGTGTGGTAGCTAAGAAAAGGATGTGCATGCAATCTGCATGCTTATGTATTCATATATTAATGCATAATATGCTTTTGAATGTATTACTATGGAGTCTATTTTGGTTTATGCTTGCTGTTAGACTGTCTGCACTCCATATTGACTATGTTTGTCATGCCACCAACCACAAGTCGTGCAAGTGAATCTTGCTTTACTGCTATTAACACAGGGCAACCTCATTCACAAGTCGAACACATACTGTATACACACACACACACACACACACACACACGAACCACAGTAATAATAAAAATAATAAATCGACATGGGTTTGATATGGTGTCCAAGGAATCTCATCTCCCCATAAATTATGGCTGTAAACTTGCCGACACGCAGCCTAATTAATTCTTGTGCTATTACACAAAAGGAAATGTCGAGTGACAAATGGGCACATGACTTGAAAGCTGCCAGGTCTGCAAAACATTTTCCACTCTAATTTGTAAGCAATTTTACTGTAAATCGCCAACCAGAACTGGCTGCTTTGGGAAACAGGACAATGGTGGAAGTCGGGTGATGAGAGGGAGAGAGAGGCCCAGGAAAACAAACAAATACAAATAAGAAAAATATTTATCTCGCCATTAAAAATTCCGCTTCAAATTTAAAAAACTAAATAACAAATATAACTCTGTATAATGAGATTTTAAGTGTCCAATATTAAACACGTAAGATCAGTAAATTAAATTTAAAATCAATAATCATATGAATATATACATAAATAATTATTGTTGGGGAATAATTTAAAATCTTTATAATCTTGATTTAAAAATTGTTTTCTCACATAGAATTTGTTCATGTCATCATGTTACATTTTGGCATCAGGCAAATACCCGTCACCGCCAAGGAGTTGTGCCATGCTTGTTTCACATTACTACAATACTACGATCCATAAACTTGAGGTTACAAAGAATATTTTGTTGCACAATCATAGTTTTCTTTCCTTTGCTTTTGAGTCTTAACCATCCAACACTAAAAGTTTAAATTGGTTTCCTCCAAATTACAACTGAATTACATTTTACATTTCATTTCCTTTGCAGTGTATGTTGGTGCAAGTGCAGGTGCCTGCCTTGTTCTGACAGAGTTCTCTTGAGCCCTGCTTGAACCTGGCCTGAACCTTGTGTTAAATAAGCTCTGCTTTCAAAGGCTGATATGAGCTATTGGTTTTTATAAAATCTATCTAATTATGGAAGACTGCAACTGTATCAACTTTACTGATGGTGCCATCTTTACCCAGCTTGATCACATCGGTGCAGGCAGTCCTCTCAACATCTATTCAGCACTAAACCATTGCCAGGCTGTACCTAATAGAGAGCAGCTCCTAATGCTGGAAGAAAGCTCACTTTGACTCTGCATTGATCAACACTCCGGACTGATTGGGGCCAATGCAAATATCAACAAGGTGATGGACGGCAAGTGGACTGCTTCAGCCCAGCCTGGAGGAATTAGCTAGCATGCCTCGCACCACACACAGACCCTTTATCAATGTCTGCGAGCCCCAGGCCAATTTGAATGTGACTGAGGCACTCAGTGGACATGACATTGACGAAGGAGGCCCATTGGAAGTCATGGTTCAATGACTCATTATGGAGGAGGCTACGGGCTGTGTTTTCTGCATTTGATACAGCACCGGCCTTTAAAAGCACTAATTGGGGTGTAAATGTGTCCTTTCCCCTACATCTGTTTTGTTTGTTCTTATCTTGTTTCTGAAATGAGTTTGTGTCAGCTCATTCATTAAACTCAGTTTGAAGTTTACAGTCTGTTTTGATGAAGAATGCCACAAGATAAACAAAAACACTCACTATGTTTTAAAAAACTTCTGTCCAGAGTGTTGTATTTGTTGGTGGTGTGGTTGTTTTGTAAAATAACAATAATATCTTTAACTATAAAGTAACATTATTATTATTATTGAAATGTTTTCTTACATGGAGTAATGCCCCATTACAACTCCAAAAACCAAAGTATGGCATATATGAGGTGCTGCAATGCTCCAGACACTAAACCCAAATAAAAAGTAAAAAAAAAGTTCAAATGCCTAAAAAAGGACTGTATTATTTAAAGACCCCCTCCAATGAAAACCACATTTTTCACCTGGTTCACATGTTCATGTGGCATTTATCTCATGTTACAAGACAAATCAGGAGAAAAGTAAGCAGTAAACGCCATCTCTGAGTATTTCTGCCTTCAGACTGCCGTGACCCAATCACAGACCTGAGCGCGCAGTTTGAGACCAGGGTGGCATCATTACGTAATCAGTTCCTCACCAATCCTGTACCAGATGGGGTGGGATGTTGTGGTTACAAGTCCCCACTCCTGGCAAGGAGATGGAGAAGATATGCGGAGAAGCAGCTTGGTGGGTCTCAACAATAGCAGACAAACACACCTGTTTTGCTTTGGGTTGTAAAGTGAGAAGAGAAGAATCTATGAGGCTTCATTTTCTACCAAAGGACCCGAAAATCAGAGAGCAATGAATGGATTTCCTTTCCCGAAATCATTGCGGTCTGGTGAAAGTTTCAGGAGGACTGCTTCCCCAACTTTGTGCAACAAAAGATGGGTTTTGCCACTGAACTCTAACTGAAGCCTGATGCCGTGCCATCAATCCTTCCTGCAGACACTTTAAGCCAACATGTCGGCCAACCTGTAACCATACCGCTAAGTTTATTTTTGCTGCCGTGTGCTAACGAGATGCAACAGAGCCTGCCCTCACGTTGTATTAGCACAAGGGCCTGTGTCCCATGGATGTATTATGAGACCTGGATATGGTGCCGCCTCTCAGCAGGCGAGCCGATTTTTCCCAGTGGCCACTCGTGGTACTGCAACAAAAAATCCCATGCGGCCCAAAAAAGCATTTTTCTCATAGACCGCAATAGTAAAAGAGAAGCCTGTAAAACTGTGCGCAGGACACCCCCAGCTACAACCCCTGTTAATTACTGATCTTTGTATTCTATATTTTTAAGTCATGGACTTTTTATCCGTCAAAAACTGTTTTAACGGTCAGAAAAGCTCTGGAAAAGTCTCTTTTCACAGCGTGACGTCACAGCTGTTCGCGTGCGCTCCCAAGGCGCGGTCGCGCTGTGTCTTGGGAGCGTGGATGCCTGCCTGTTGACTTAATGGGGGCTCCGAACGGTGCTTAATGTGGTCGGCAAAGTGAATTAAACGACTCAAAGGTGAGTTTTTTCGCGATTTGCACATTCTTATCGCCCCGGGGCATGATGGGAGGCCCCAGAGCATCATGGGGGGTGACTCTACTGCGCAGTCTCTATGGGCTGCATAACGCGGAGGTAAACCCGGAAGTCAGGAACTTTTTCGGCGTATGCGCCAGGCGAGCAACTTCTATTGAAATGAACGGCGGCCATTTTCCGGTCCAGTATCCAGGTCTTATAATACATCCATGCTGTGCCCACATGAGTTAGCACCTGACGGTAGCTAACGTTAGCTGGGCCTCGACACATGATCAGCAGTAAAACCGCTTTGTGCTGGCTGTCTTGTTGTTTTTCTATGGAGCGAGCGACACCGCCTGACTAAGCAGCATTGCTACCCTTGGCGTGGTGCCAAGTCTAGTTTGCCGCTGATCTTTCAAAGCACAACCAATGACAAACCAGCTGTGTGTGACCAGAGACGATCTGAAGGCTCTGACAGAGTTTAACTCTTCGTTTTCGTAGTGATGTAATAATGTTTCATTCACACAAACTCATCATGGTTGATTTTTTTGCCGCTGTATGATTAGCATGACAAGCGCAAGATCCTTCTTTTGAGACAAACTTAAATACATAGCAAACAAACTCTTTTTCCTCCTCCACCCTTTTCTTCTACTTCCTGGAGTGACAACCGGCGTGGCTGTTGCCTAGCAACAGTGACTGGCTCAGAGCCTCTGCTGTGTGTGCTTTCTGCGCTCTACCTGGTGGTGAGCAAAGCGCAAAGTTCTTTTCACGTGAAGGCCACTTAAGCGCAAAGTGTCATAGCATATTTCAGAGGTTCTGGCTCGCTTTTTTGTTCAAATTGAAAATATACAAAGAAATCAGGTAAACAATGACAAGTGACAGTAAGGTTGAGGGGCTGCAAGCGATCATGATTCTGAACGCAGATCTCAGCGACAAGGGGAGGGAGGTTCCTCAGCGCACACGGGGAGGGTGCAAAGCAGCACTGAAGCACCGCCCACTCCGAGACAAATTGCTAATGAGCTGCTGGCCCACCTGAGCAGGGTAGGTCCACAGAAATGGGAAATGTTTTGTTTTTTGCAAAGAAACTTCATAACCTCACTTGAAAGACCACCAAAATATCATTTTTTGACTAAAACAGAGCATTGGAGGGGGTCTTTAAACAAAGTTTTTAGACCTCCCGAAAGTGTCACCATCTTTAGGAGCGGGCTGCACCAGCAACTTTTGCTTTTTGGGTACATCCACACTCAAATTTGTTTCATAATGCATAACTTTGCTGACTTTTTGACTGACTCTATTTTCACCTAAAGAGTAACTAAACCCCTAGTCTGACCAACCGGATGTGCACTACAGGTGTAAGAGAGCCGTTGGCTGAGTAGGTGCCGGGAGAGCAGGCCAGCATTCCCCACCCCTTGCCTTACTGTTGTGTTACTGTTCTGAAGTCCCCCCGCTACAAGAAATGACAATAACAGCCTTGGAGTTAGCAGCCTACACGCTGAAAATGGGAAGTTTCAATGACGGGTAATCAGACATTTTAACACCAGGGCTCTTTTCCGCACATTTAAATCTTTCATTGAAATGAATTTCCCACAGACCCTATCCACACACTATCTTGCAGAGGCACAGTCACAGTATCTGTGGCTTTGCGCCCCCCACGAGGGCTGTGATTGGTTTAGAGGAAAACAAACCAGGCCGAGCATTTCCTCCTCTAAACCAGAATGTGTATGTGTAGAGGCAGACCTTTCCCCAGCGCTGAGTTCTGCAGAGAGAGGTCTGGCTACATGAGACTTCTAAACCCCTGAACCACTTTTTTCAGCTGAAAACCCATGCTAATAAGTACTAAGTAGTGTTTATCATTGATTTAGATCTAAATCTTGACATTTTATTACAAATTAATTAAATTTTACATTCTTTTTTTCTAAATGTGTGTAGTGACTGCCCTCTACTGGTTAAAACCAGGCTATTGCAAACAAATTTTCCTATTGTTTGATCAGAGGATTCATGACGTGTCTGGTGGTTGCTTTCGTCACCAACCAAGACCCCTTTAAAAAAACAGCCAGCTCAAGATTTGGAACACTGAAGCGAGAAGAAACACACCCAGTCACTCTAACATTACTCTTTCCCACACACGGCCACACACGTGCATACTAAAACAAAAAAACAAAACAAAACACACATGCCGCCGTAGATTATCAAGATAAAGGCTAAATCCATGCTCAGTCTGAGTTTCTTAAAAGCTAAATCACATTTAAACAAGATGTTCGACAGCCTAGAGGAGATAAAAGCTAAATATATGAAACAAAGATATTATGACAATGGGCCAAGAGCTAAAAAATTATTAGCCTGGAAGGTTAGAAGGCAACTGGATGAAAGATCTGTTCATAAAATTAAAGACCCCCAATCTGGCAAAATGTGTCTTAAATTAGAAGAAATACAACAGTCTTTTGTAAATTACAATTAGGATTTATACACACAACCAGATGGTGCTAGATCCCCATATATTATAAACTTTTTGAACTCGTTGGA
Source organism: Naso vlamingii (assembly GCA_029822935.1). NCBI lineage: Eukaryota > Metazoa > Chordata > Actinopteri > Acanthuriformes > Acanthuridae > Naso > Naso vlamingii. Next base: position 1,515,078 of record JAPQLA010000023.1, on the reverse strand, counting down.
TCTGCCGTCCATTGGAACAGAACAAAATGAAATAATGACTCGTGAAATAACAAAACAAGAACTGGATAATGCCATCTCGAGACTCAAACGAAATAAAATGCCAGTTATGGACGGATACCCAAAGTTTGGTATCAAACATTTAGGGAGATATTATCACCAACATTATTAAAATGCTTCAAATTTGACAGTGAAAGGGGAAGAAATACCAATTTCTTGGAGACAAGCAATAATTTCCCCTTTGGCCATGAACCATTGGCCCGCTCCCCCTTTATAAAATGCCACAGCGAGTAAGGAGCAGCTGAAGTTATTTTTATGTTTAACCCAGACCTGGCTAATGTTACAGACAGACAGTGGGAAGGCTAACATTACAAACTGTTCAAAAATCACGCTCTTATATTGTGTTGTGGTTGAGATTGTGACCCCACCATGCATCGTGGAAAGAAATAAATAAACAATTTTTCACTTTAAATAACATCACATTGTCACATTGTAACCGAGTAGCTTTGGGGGACAGCAGAGCTAACGCTACCCACCAGCAGGGCTCTGGCCTCTTGCTGCCCAAGAAGGAGGCTACAGGTCTGGCTGGGGCTAGCACCAACAATTAGCCTGGCAAATGTCATAACTGTTCGATAGTTGCATAAATGTGTTGTGATTGGGTTTCCGACTCGCCATGTTTTGTAGAAAGAGACAAATAGACGCTTTTTCTCCTTAAATAACATCACATTGCCACATTATAACCGAGTAGCTTTGGGGGACAGCAGAACTAACGCTAACCGCTAGTGGGTGTCTGGCCTCTCTTGCTGCCCAAGAGGGAGGCAACAGGTCTGGCTGGAGCTAGTGCCAATGATTAGCTCAACTAACATCATAAACTGTTTGATAATTACATAAATGTAGTTATATTGTGTTAAGATTGAGATTTCAACTCACCATGGTTTGTAAAAAGAGACAATCAGACATTTTGTTCATTTTTTTTACTTGAAATAACATAAAATTATCATCGAGAAGATGTGATAGACAGCCGAGCTAACGCTAACCACTAGCGAGCCTCTTCCTCTCCTGAGCAGAGAGCTGCTGAGAACAGGGGGTGGGGCAGGTGGATTGCCGGGGGAAATTGGAGGTGTGGCTGACATTCAGGTTTGTTTTGGTGCAAAGCTGATACAGAATTGGGACCACGAGTGGTGCATCAATTTTGCATATTGCTCCTTTAAGTAGGTGCACTAATACCACACTAAAAATACCTAGCTGCAAATAAACCATGTTTTTAAACCACATTTAAGCAAAATATGTAAATATTATCAGCTAAATTAAGGCTGGCAATGTCTGGAAATCAAGCTGTAGCATGAGACTGCTAAGGAAGCAACTCCACTGCAACCTTACCTCCCTATTTATTTCGCTCTCTCTTTTAAGTCCAGTTTGCACCAAGGATTCATGATGATACCAAGCGGTTGTGGGGAAAGTTGCAGCGGTGTAAACTGGTCCGTCTCAGCTCAACTCAAGCCAGCTCACAGTGTCGCCTACAACTCAACTTGTGAAGTTGCCAGAGGCCAGTTTTAGAACATAACTCTGAAAAGCACAATGTAAAGCACAGGGATTAAAGCAAAAAAGAAAAGAAAATCTTTCGACTGAATTTTTTTCCCCAGGCCAAATCATATTCCCCGGCCATGCGCGCACGCCACACTTTAAGAACAGTCCCATTTTTTTTCTGCGGTGCAGTCACTTCCCAAAGTCTTGTAAAAAGGAGTACAGTATGTATAGGCTTTGACCCACACAAGTTAAGTACTCAAGACCAATAGCATTTTTAAGGAAGAAGGTGATTTTGAACAGCTTTTCCATTGTCAGTTTACCTTTATAAAAGGTCAGTGTTTTCAATCTATTCAATAAAACAGATACTTTTGAAAAGCTTGACTCTGTTTGTAATGTAGTCATACAAATAATCAACCATCTACATAACTTTTCAGTGCATGTTTTTATTTATCGAACAAAACAAAAATATTGCTTTTATCTTAAGTGAGCCTGTTATCACTTAAAAGAAAAAGAAAACTAAGAAAAAAAATTGTGCAAATGTTTCTATGGTGCTTTTTACTTCCTCGGCTTTTTGGCATTGGAACCAAATGACTAAAGCAGGGCTACACCTGACACCTGTTTCTGTGTTTTTCTGTGAAATGAGCATGACCCTTGCAATATGTCGGAGCCTTCCTTCAGCAACAGCGCGTCCATGCTGACATAACGTTACTAAGTTAGCTGTTAACTTGAAGAGACCTAGCTAAATGTACCGTGTTGCTCTTCTTCATGTTTTAAACAAAAGATTAATGACCAATCACAACGAGGAGATCTACACGTGACGTAACATTACGTACAAGCATCTCAATAATGTTACCAAAGCCAAGGGAATAAAATAGAGACAGCAGCAAATAGAGACACTTACCAAAGAAGCTGCTCTCAGATAACTTTATCCATCAGCTACCCATTTTAAATTAGTAATATATGTCGTAATATATAACGTTAGACCATCATTACTTCCACTCCTGTCACCGTTTCCCAGTGTTTGATGTTCTTGCAAAACTTCGACAAGCCTCACAGTCTACAGGATTCTCCCTTGGAAAGACTGACCCCCCCTGTTCTGCCTCTGATTGGCTAATGCCATGGCTTTATAGTTTGTTTGATTTTTACCTGAGGCAAAATGGCACTGAAGTCATACTTTATATTTATCTAGTAATGCCAGAAAACTTGACCAGTAGAGTGCAGCCATCTTTGAACGAGCTAAGCTGTGATGCCACGGGTATGGTCTGTCTGTGGGATGTTTGAGCTGAGACCCTGGTGCTCCGATAAACAGCAGGTAAGCTTCTGATAAATGCTAACAGTCAGTGTAAGGTTGCCGCTCAACTACCAAACATACTCACCTACTGTCTCCATCAAGGTGTCGGTTCACAGAACTTGACCAACTTGACTCATAGGTTAATTAATGTATAAATATCATGGTGTGTTTGAAACTTTCAGTTTGAAGTGCAAGATATTTTAGCTTGTAGCTTTTTTATTCGAGTGAATGGGGCTGAAAACCTCCCCTTCATCACAGAGGCACGTAACCTTGGTGAGTCAGTTTTAACATTTGTTGAACACATTGACAATTAGACTTTATGCCATATATTGAATCTTATGACAAAATCGTTTTAAAAATGACTTATAGCTAAATCTGTTAAAGAAATGTAGTTATAAAGTTTAAAAAAAACAAGTAGAAAGTACAATACTGACTCTGAGATGGAGTATGTTTTATAATGAAAAACAATGACGGCAAAATGGAAAGACAGACAAAAACGCAATTGTATGTTTCGGCGAAGAGCAGTCACATTTCTCTGCCAAATCATTTTTGTCCTGTTTTTCGGAAAACTAATTTGTTGCCTTGTAGAAAGTAGTACTCCTTTTCCACTGGTCAAAAAACCTGTGTTAACCCGCCAAGATCGGCTTTTGTGTGCAGTGGGAATGGATGCACATGCCATTAACACCTGGGTCAAATGACCCTGCAGTAGACGCCTGTTCTTCTCACCTCAGCTCGGCTGAACACGCCAGTGCCTTTCTTGTCCTTCATCTGGTGCATCATGTCATCCAGGCGCGTGCAGGATTTCAGTTTTTGACAGACCTGAAAATTACAGAAGTTAACAGTAAGGAACACAGAGCTGACAGTGATTCCTTCCTGACTTGTGTCTCTGTAAGCACAGAGCGTTTCTGTTAAGAGGAGCTTAAATTAACTTCGCAGTGCACCACTCGCTCTCTTGGTAAAAGTCAACCTAGCTCACCCAGCACACCTCTCTCGCTCTGCAATCAATTTAAACAAAAAATAATCCAGCCTGATCATCCAACATACAGAGATCGCTTTGTAGCTGTGGACATGAGAGTGCAGCACACACAGGTCATTTTGTGACACAACAGTTTAAAGCGCTCATGACTCATATTCCACTCTGCAGTCATTTACAATGTTGTTATATCGTTTCTACTGTGATGTAATGTTAGTTTGAGCACCTCCACTTTCATACAAGCTGTGAGCGAAATGAATGTACTGTGGAGCGTTTCCATTCAGATCCAACTTTTACAAAGTGTGACACCCTGATTAATTTCTGATACATCTGCATTTGTCATTAATCATAGTTAATATGAAAGTTAGCAGGCATTTTCTCACACATCACAAACATGTCTCCACACAATACAGGGCACTCTTTCAACCAAATACGACGCTTCACATAAAATTCATAGATGGACTGCTTTGCTTGTGGGAAGTGGGAATGGGGTCATTAAACGAATTTTAGCTGGTCGACCCATGTTTAAAAACTCCGGGTAAACCTGCTAATTTTGGTGGAAAAGAGGTAATAGAGTAACTATTAAATTTTGACAAGTGTCAAGTTTTAAGTTAAACTTTATGTAGATGTGCTTTCTGCTGTGATGGCTCTCTTCAGGTACAGATAACAATCCTGCCTGTAATATTTTGCCATATTTAGTGTATAACAAATCCTAATTCATATTTTCCTCTGCCATCACTACCTCATCTTTCTCACTGTAACAGCAATTTTCTGCAAATACTAACCATCAGTTTCTCATTAACATCACCACAGGCATATCCAGTACAGTATATGTGAATAACAGTCATGTGAAATGCGTTTTGAGGCATGTTTGTCTGGAAAGAGAATTTTACTGAAATGGTGCTAAAAGGAGCTGAAAGGAAATCGCCTTGGGTTAGTAAAACATTGTTTTAAAATGGAGACATATTAGTGTGGATGTCGCCTCTGAGAAGTCTGACAATCATGCAGTGATTGAGCATGCTCGTGGAGGTGTAAAGTAATGGTGTGTTCATGCAGAAAGCAAAGCAAATTTTTTTGCCTCGTGTTCTTCAAGGTTTCATTTGCATCTATGCATTAACTTTGTACACGGCCGTATTGCATATCAAATATGCTTTGCTTTCTGTGTTAACACGTCATATGACTGTGTTCGAAAGCGACTTCCTACACTTTTCACTTGTAAAAAGGAGTGCAGTTCAGTTAACACCTTCGAGAAGAGACTGTCTCAAGATTATTCCCAACATCATAATTCAAAATGTTGGGCTACCTACTACAATGACCACTCACACACATCTTGGGTTGCTTCATGCCCCACCTGATTAACTACTCTACAAGGGAATGAAGGGGAGATGCAGCAGCAGCCTTTCATTCAGACTGTGATTGCACCAAAGAGTTGCGCTCCATGCATAATGACTGTAAACTGCAATAAACAATGACACTCAAATACAAACACGCTCCTGCAAAACACAACATAATCCCTCAATCAAATATTATCCCAAGTGAAGCATTTGCGTTAGCTTATTCATGTCCCAGTTTGAGTGAATTAGGCATCTCATGAACTTTATCTGCACTGATTAGTATTGCTTATAGAAGTATGCTTTCAAATATTACAACACTAATTTTTTGCTGCAAGTTTCTAAACTGCAGCAAAATCCAGTGTTTTGTGGTACGCATGAACCGTTTCAGTGCTCTGAAAGAACACCAAAACATTTCCAAGCAAGACTGCGGTACACTGAGGTGGAACAGTGACCATATGTCACTCACTTTTAATTTTAATGACGTATTTTCTGTGAAATCCCAACATCCTTTCTGCTCTTAGTATGGCAAAGGTATAAAAAAAAATCAGAATTGGCATCTAATTAATTATTTCCAGCTTTTGTTTCTAATTAAATGCATGGTTAGTCTACTAGGGGAAGGTGGGTGTGTCACAACAGCGCTGTTTTACCAGGGCAGACACACTCATTGAGCCTGGTTCTTACTGTCACACCCACACATCTACAGGAAACATGATGTGGGGAAGCAGAACAAAGGGAGGTTTGGAGAGAATAAGTATACAGTTCATCTTCAATGAAATCAACACAAAGACACACACTGCAGTCAAGGAAACTGTGCAGGAATGGGGGCCTAATGTTTCCATTGCAGGTGTGTTTACAAGTCATGTTTTTTGTTTGTTTGTTTGTTAAAAGCAGAATTCTGGCACAGTCAAATGATATGACATTTTGTGTATGTCATCATTCCTGCAGCAGCTGGGACCTCAAGAATACCACACTAAACTTATATGAGACTTACCACGAGCGAGGAAAGGAATCCTAAGCAATGTCCTATCTTCTAACTATGATTAATGACTGCCAACTGTCATGCATGCATCAAGAACAGAGCCATACATCACGCAGTAACTACAGCTGGCAAATACTGACAAGTACACTGAAGCCATGCCACAGCATAGACCTAATAGCACATTTCAATGTTTAAGCTATTTTGATTTAATATTCAAGTGCGTGTGCTTAAAAAAATATTCAATATGTACAATTTTTGCAAAATAGAGAACATGTGGATGCACACACACACATACACACACTCAGACACGCACCTCTATTCTTGTGTAATCCGTCATCTTGCCTATGGTTTTAATTCCTGTTAACTGCATGGTTGCATGCCGCTGCATCGTTCATTCTAATGGAATTGAATAACAGAGCTGCTTGGCTGCACTTGCACAGGCCTGGTTTAATTGGAATGAATTTTTTTTTTTTTTTGAATAGAAATATTCAAGGCAATTTTTCACAGCTTAAAGACAACATGTGACTCGAGCACTTGTCAGTTTCCATCCTCTGTAGTTATGTAAACCATGGACAATATATACGATATTTATATTTAGATATAAAGACAAATGTCTCAACAGCTTTGTAGTTCATGGAATTAAAAACATTGACTTACTGTGTTTTATTTTGTGTTTTAAATAAAAGTAAAATATTAAAAATATGATGTAGACCTATTTATTTACATTTTTATATGTACATGTATTTTCTGTTCAATCCTGTAAACTAACATCTCTTGTCATTTCAGTTCGTGCCTTAGGCACCATTTACATGACAGCGGGCGAACAACAATTGTGCCACTCCTCTATTTGCAACATACCATACAGCAGCAACAAACAAACGTCAGTATACCACGCACATTAAGAAAATAATTTAGTGCAACGTGTGCTCAAAGTATCAACAACAGACCATTAAAGCATGTGCATAATGCGACATGTGGACAATTTGCAGATCCATAAACAAATAAGGCACCAAACAGGTCTGCATAACAACCCTAATAACATGGTTTGAATTCTTTCACAGCTGTCATGACAGTACGTACAGCTATTTTCCAAAAAATGCAATTTTAGCTTCTCACACTAAATGATACCAGTGCAGATCCTATAAACCACTTTCTCGTGTGCCAAACATGAGCATATATGATCTGCAGCAGTTTAAACAGCAAGCAGATATGAATACATCAATAAAGTTTACCTTTCTGAAGCATACACGGCAAAATTTGTGTCAGTAATATGAAGCTACCACTGGCTCATGTAAGCTGGAGGCTGAAGCTGAGGCAGCTGCAGGTGCAGGTTGATTGACACATTCCTCAGCAATCTATTGTGCCTGCAGTTCTCCCTATTGGTTATACTCAAAAAACAACAACAAAAAATGTAGCTTATTAACATTGTGCCTTTGATCCTTTTACACGCATGGCAACAAATGAAAACACTGTAGTATGCATGCAAGAAGGTGTGGTGTAACTTTGCAAATCAGCACCACAGAATAAGACCACAAATGTATAAATGCTGACACAATATGGTTTACAGAAACATGGGAAGATGATGGCGAATACAGCATCTTGTCATGAGACATTTTGCTTGGCTCCACTCACTTTGCCACATCAGCAAACATCATGCGTTTCGTAAGCTATGTTGGGCCAACTTTAGTGACTTAACATTTGACATTTGCCTCCTTTCTCACTTGCCTCCACTCTGCAGACTGTAGTCCTGCTTCATTTTATCCTCCCTGTTCTTCTTTTCAAGGGTGTTACTGACAATGATGGCTCCTTAACACACTCAGTCACTCATTGACACTCACACAATTATGCACTGGATATATTTTTATGATGTAAATTTTAGCACATTTTTTCCTTTTGTAAATTTAGTGTATTTTATTATTATTTATTTTAATGTGAGCTATGGATATAAGACTAATTAAATGTCTTTTAGCCTACTTTAGGTCACTGTATTTGTTTTATTAATTTGTGCTGAAGGACTACATTTGGTCAGGGACATTGAGGGTAGGCCATTCCAACTGATACCCAAGAAAATCTCCTTCCTTTTCCAAAACAGAGCAAGGAAAAAAGAAAGAAAAATGCTGGGTTTGCTTGATTAGACAAGACTCCAGATGTTTTTAGGGACAATTTATTTATATTATACACATTGTGCTATAGATTGAAAAAATATTGTATGTAAATTATATTTAGTTCAAAGTAAAAATAAACAACCTCACCAAATACATTTTGCCCATTGTTGTTTTTTAATCTATAAGGATTAAAAAGACTCTGGGCTCTATTTTCATCAGTCTGGACGCAGGACAGATGCAGGTCTAAGTTCTGGGCACAGGGAGCACAAGTAGGTGTTGCGATCTTTTTTGGTAATTTAGTGAACACAAATGCAGATTTTTCTCAGTGATGAAGTGGGGGGAATAGACAAAAAGAAGGTTCGTCAAGGCTGATTTCAGTCATGGCCAATCAAATCAGCTCCTCTCATTCCCTTTAAGACTGCTGTGATGCAGCGTATCGTCAGTTTTGTAAAGGGAAGCTGCCACTGTATCCTTGACTCCATAGCATTCCATTTAGTGTCTATGTAGAGTGCCGTGTAATGCATTCTGGTAGCAGGGCATCATGTTGAAAAATGTCAACTTTATGCAAAAAGAGAGTGTGTGACGCAATGCCTCTGAAAGCATGTGAAAGACCATACAAACCAAGGCTCCTGCCTCTATGTTTTGTTTTGTTTTGTTTTTTTAATTTGGTGGGCCGAAGCCAAATTTCCACCTCGGTGGACAGTAAAGTTCTATTCTATTCTATTCTACACACCAGACCTGCAGTCAGGGGTCAAGACTTGTCAGGGCTGTCAGAGAGAGTCGGTGTCTCTGGTCGGCATTGTGTGAACAGCAGCGTCATAAATGCTCCGCGCTTGTCAAGGTTATTTGGTCGATTCAACATGTAAAATCATCGGCAACTCCTTCGCAAGAGAAAGCACAGTTAGTGGCTGTTCAGGTAAGTGGATCAGAAAAAGGACACAGAAGTAGAGATGGAATTCCCCTTAGCTTGTTGCTGTAGTTTCCATGATTACAAACACTTAGCGCAGCTATTCCTTATTTTTCCACTTCGCCTCTTCACCAGTGCTGTTTGAAACTTTTTGTCAGATATATTATCATTTAAAAGGGGCAGCATTAGCAAGAGTGGGTTGTACTTGTCCAGGAGGTTCAGGCTCGTATTTGCCAAATTTACTGTACTGCGAGTAAGCCTCCATGGGCTGATGAAGTCAAATTGGCTTGGGAAGAGGTAGCTAATATTATAAATGGCTCGTCCCCTGATGTTATGAGATTCGCAGCCCAGTGCATCAAGAACTGCTTTCAAAATTATTGTATTGATTATTTACTGTATGTTAGTAGGATGAATTGTGGGAGGACATCCACCAAACCTGCCTGTGGCATTTTGGATAGGTCTGTTCATGTGCACTCTTGTCCGCTTAAGCCATAAAAATAGCACTGCGCTTAACTTAGACCTAGTTTGGGCTGAAAAGAAGCACAAGCACAAGCTCACCTCAAAAATGACACCAATATTGCAATATACCAGCGCATCTTTACTACTACACCCTTTGTTGTGTCTCTCAGCCCAGCCCGGCCCATTGGGTGTTATGGCAGTCAAGAAAAATGGAAACTTGGCACAGATGTGGAAAAAAGCCACTCGTGCTGCACCAAATTACCAATACGCCTGGACCTGCGCTTTGACCAGCTTTGCGTGGGTATGGTAATAGAGACTTCATTTTCAAAATTATTGATATCTTTTACTTTAGCCCTATATTTTGTTTGTGTGCAGCAGAGATTTTTTCCACTAAGTTTAAATTTTTAAACTCAGGCTTTTACTGATTTAGAATTTATATAATTTATCAAGTAGCATAAAAATATACTCTCTATCTCAGTGGTTTTCAAAGTGTTTCCTGAAGCACTCTGGCGCCCCTCAGGGGAGGCGCGGGTCAGCAAAAACCTGAGAAAAAGAAAAACACATCTGATAGCTAACTTCAGCTATGTGTGTGGGTGCAAAATGGAAAGACTCTTAGTGAGAAAGGAGACAACAATGGAGGAGGATACAACGTCTGTGGCGAACAGAAAATGGAGGGAATATGATGATGAGTGAAGTGTCGCTTTTGGCTGTCTGAGGAGACAGAGTACCACGACCTCTCCAAATTGGCTATGAAAGTTCTCATTCCCTTCAACTCACTTTAAAAGCAAGTACCAGTCAAGGCTGCGGGTTGCGGACGATCTACGTTTATTCCTTTCTACTGTGCATCCCTGCATCACCCGTTTAAGGCACAGACTCATTGTTCCCACCAAAGTAGGTGAGTTAGCAAATAAGGAGGCATTCCCAGGCTAAATGAGATACATAATCCCTCTAGTGAGTTCTGTATCTACCCCAGGATCTCTTCTGAGTTGGGTGAGCCCCCCCAAAAAAACCCTCCAAAAGGAGGCCCTTTGCAGGCACCCTAATCAGATTCCCCAAGCCACCGTAAAGGATAACTGACATAGGACCCTGTTTGCATTGTTTCCAATGGACCTGGAACATGTAGAAATAGTTTCATTGATTGTTCCAGTTTTGAGCTTTCTACAATTTTTCTTCGAGTTCTCGCTGTGCTAACATAGATGTACACTGGGCAATCGTAAATGCTTTGGAAAACAACAATAAATGTCTTTTTCTGAGACAGAGAAGCTCCCGGGATATTCCCAGACTCAGGATGCTCTCCTGTGAACTGTAGACACAGTAAATTAGGGTGTTACTGTCATAACTGAACTGTAACTGTAATCAACTGAAGCTGTTCACCTGATGCTCAGACAGGGGGAAATCACTGTTTATTGCTTTCCTCTGCATAGGTTGCTTGGCCATTCTCATCACTGTATATGTACACAGAGCACTCAATACTCATCAGTACACACAGTGACAACTTAGGGGCCATATTAGTGCATGTGTAATATCCACCCTCCACCAAAGTGAATTAATTGTCTAATGGCTTTAAATTGATTAGGCATGTCTCTGGTTTGAGTTGCAAATCTCCCTCTAATCCAGGTATTTCCCTCTCAGGGTAAGCATGGGTTTGCTTTAATTAGCAACATGGCCATGTCTGTTGGGTACAATAACATAGCAATGAACACCTGGAGCTGAAGTTACAATGTGTTGAGGTGATAAGGGTTTTTGGTGGTGCATTTTGCCCGGTGCTCAAACATAATAAGAAAATGCCACATTAAAAAATGCTTAGCTTGCAGAAAACTGAAATTATTTTTGTCCTGAAGACACTAAGCAGCAAAGTGAGTGTTACAGCACTGCAATTTTGACTTTGGGGTTTCCTTGTTCTAATACAGACAGTATTTCTTAAGAAATGTAGCTTTTTAAATTGATTCTCAAACACAGAGCTTTTTAAAGTTATGTAGCTTTTTTTCTATATATGTGTCCTCCTGAATCTGTGTTTTAAGGGGTAGCTGGCAATTCTGATGTTTGTGACTGTCAAGGTAATGTGTGGCGACAACAGATTCAATTAATAACTGCTTTGTATTAGCTAGTACAAACATACTTGTTCAAGCTTTACTCGTTCAGAAACCAGATGAATCACCTTTTGAGTAACAGCTAAGACAAGACCATAGAAAAACGACACTTCTAAGCAGGGAAGCTTATAAACAAAGTAGTCGATAAATAATAAGGTAGTCTAGCAATTGGGTCATATAAACAGTGAAAGTGAGAATCTAGTTCCAAAGCCTCAGAACTTGTTATGTGTTCAAGGAAAGGGACGCCCCCAGTTACAGGTTGCTAAGTTTCTGCAGTGGAAAAGGTCTATAAGTGGCACTGCCATTTGAAAATCTGTTCTGATGAATGTCCAGCAGTGGAAGTAGTGGGTAAACCCTCAACTGTTCAAACACCAGTTTATGTATGGTTTGTTATATTCCTGTCTGTGCATGCATCTTATTTATTGTTTACTTATATATGAGTGTAATTTTTTCTGTATTTTTTTCAACCTCTTCTCCATTTCAATTCATCCTTTGCTAAGCCCCACCCCTTTGTTGTGAGGCGTTGCTCCTTTGTCAAGTTCCATCAAACTGTTGGAGTTGGAGTCTGCTATGACAGTAGCTTAAGTGTCTGCCGCGTGCCTTTTAAGGAATTATAAAGGATTTCAAACTTACTTAACAGGGAAAACAGGTTATTGTTACAAAGGAAAAAAAGAAGCTAAGGTCTATAGATCACAATGCTGCTGCTTCAACTTGTGTTTCACTCTTCATAAAACAAGGAAGTACTTTTGTGTTGATTTAGGATCATTTTAGGACACGGAGAGGTAATTTCTCTTCGTATGTTGATGTAAGTAATGTGAGGCCTTGTTGGGGGATTAGAGTTAGAGTGACCAACAATAAAAAATGTTGACCTAGAGCTGTTCTCTCCAGACTTCACCCATAGACTTCAGCTTAAGCTGGGGATGCACTAAACGACACGACTTTAGACAGGATTTTCCATAAGATTCACAATCATGCTGAGTCTGTCCTCATCTGCGCCGTTCATCACTAGATGTGGGCAAGTGGTGTGCGTACAGACTCGAATCAGCAAGCGTGTGACGAGAAGAGACTCCTCCCGACATGAGTCAGAACCTTTCAAACACGTTTAATTTTTCCGAGCATTCTCTGGAAGCAGTCGTGTAGTGTACACTGTTTAATGGCCCAATGTGAATGCATACTGTCAAAAGCCAATGAACACAGAGAGGGTGTCATCATGGGCAGGATACAGTCGATGAGGTAATCAAAAGGTTTGTCAGTCACTCTCCTCCAACTCCCTCTGCAGTCTGTAGAGTCTGTACTGTTTGTGTCTACCCCTCCACTACTTCACCCAAATGCGATTCATCCTCTCTTTTATTTTGTTTTTCTGTGTGGCTGGTGGTACATAAAATGTTCGTTAAATCTTCATTTTTGTCACCTTTTGTTGTGTAGTGGTGGCTCGCAAACAAATTTAAGATGCATCACCGCCACCTTCTGGACTGGACTGTGGGCTTGTGTACTCTTGCGGGTGTTTTCACAAATGTTTGGTGTGTTAGATTTAAGTGACAGGTCATGTAGTAAATCTGCTGAAGTCAGCTGATATATACACTCAGTCTTTTCATAATGTTTTAGGTTTGTGAAAGTTGTGTAGTTAACTTTCTCCCCAGCTTTAGCTGGCAATGTTTGCTAGCACCATGAAAAGCTACTTGTTACTTAAATTAAATTATGAATGGGCTGCATTTATAGTGTGCTTTTCTAGTCTTTTCGTTACTCAGAGCTCTTTAACAGCAGCTGGTTAGGGGCAGATGTTACACACAAGGTAGGGAAAGCAAAAGGTAGGCATTTTGATCCCTAATTCCATTGGTCTGCATGTTGAAGTGTCCCCGTCAAGATAAAGAACCCCAAATTGCTCCCAATGGCTGTTTTACCGATGTGTGACCTTGTGTGTATGAGTTCCTGATGAGCAGGTTAGCACCTTGTAGAGAAGCCTCCTGCTGTTTGCGTGTGAATGTGCAAATAGGTGAATGCTGACTTGTGTTGTAATGAGTTTTGGGTAGTCAAATGACTAGAAAAGTTATTTAAAAGCAGTTCAGTTACCATTTACCTACCAAAACAATCAGCATTTACCCATCCACACACACTCTATCATGGTAGGTGTCCTGTTGGTAATGTATAGCCAAGTTAGGAGCAATAGGGAACTACAGACAATCCAAAAATGCGCAATGGTGCACTGGGATTAACTCGTTTAAGCCACCTGATTACCCTGGGATAGAAGAAGAAAGGACTTTCAAATTGAACAGAATGCACAAAGACTCATGATGGCAGGGGGAGGATACCCTTTGAAAGAGAATATGTCTATTAAGCATTTTCCTTTAGTTGTCACCCACCACCAACATTTGTAGTTATTCACCTTTTTACAAAACTGAGCAATTATGACAAAGACCAGAGCAGGCCAATGAAAAAACCCTTAGTTAACCAACCAGCAGAAACAGCTACTTATCAGGAAGTTGGTGAATCTTTCCTCACACACATATCCCCCACCAGGTAGTACTTACACACACACTTAGGAAGACTAAGACAGAGTCATGTCAGTCACAACACGGACAGGGAGAAGCACTGGGTTGTGGGTTGGCTCGCCTTACAGTGTAAACAAATCACGAGGCAAGATTGCTTTACAGTGTAACACTAATACACACTTACAGCAGGTGACCAACCTGCTTGTCAAAAAAGTCTTACATTCTTTGTCAGCCAGTTGCATAGACGGGGCTTACGTCTGACAAGCTAACTGAAAGACTGACTAAATAGTAGTGGATGCAACATCTGGGTTTCTTCTTGCTCAGACTAGGCATTAGCATTATGCATAGTCAGTCTAGGCCATTATTTTTACATTGTTTGAGCAAAGGCTGCCTGAGTTTAAATATATTTTGGCATTTTTTGCTAAGTCAACTCAGTCTTTTTTTTTTTCTTTTTTTCCTTTTGTGATCAAAAATGGGCTCAGTGTTTTCTTGTGCTGACCGTATGAGTTCTATTTCTTTTTAAAATCTGTTTTATTGATTTTCTTGTCTCACTGTCTGTGTAATTGCCTTCACTTTCTTTAATCCTTCATTACATTATTGCAAATTAGAAACTGTTAGCTACAAAACAATGTAAAACTGTTTAATGTACCCTAACAAAGGATGGTACTAGGCAGTAGACATTGTTGTTATGCAAGTACACGGATGTATGTCGTTTGGCATAGGCAAGACTGAAGTTTGGTTGGTAAAACCCCTCAAAGTCCAAGACGGGTCTTATCAAAGACTGACTTTGCAGTGAGGACCAAGGTTAGTAAAAAGCAGCTGGTAATCCCCAATCACACATTAATCTTAATTAAGTTTCTTTCTTTTTTTCTAGTAATTTAGTTTCTGGTAGATCAGTCATGTTGGGATCTAACCCCTAAATTCCACCAGGTGCGTGTGCGGTCCGTCTTCGCTTGGGCACGGCAGCGGGGCTGATAGGTTTCACTCTAGTCAATGTGTTTACTTGCACTGGCACTCAGCAGCATTGCGTATCTACTCCATAAAGGTACGGGTAAAGCAGCTTTATTGTCATTATACAATGAATTGTATAACGAAATTGCGAGGTTAGAGTGGAGGGTTAGTCCTAAGCCGCTGCGATTAAGTGTGCTGCCACATTAGGCCAATCTAACCTTATGTGCCTCCATCAAGGCTTCAGCAGTCTGGAGCCCTCTGCAACAGATGCACAAGGCTTCTGTTTTTGCTGGAAGACAGAGCACAACGCAGCAATTCAGCACCGAGCAGATCGAGTGGGACCGGAAGTCAGACACAGATACAACATTAAAATATCTGGTTAACTTCCAGGATGAAACACTCCATGTTGGCACCAGATCATATTTCACTTAACTTCATAAACAAAATGTCATTATGTGCAGAGCCAGGCCTGAAGTCAACAGATCAGAGGTTTTCAGACACTGTGATCGTGTTAGATCATTCTATATTTTGCAATAAAATCTCGTTGTCTTGCAACTCCAGCTTACTGGCCATGTGCGCTCTGAAATGTAATCAGTAGGTATTGATGGGCGATGGAGCACTGAGCAAACCCGCAGCGGAGTCGTTCCGTAACCAATGGCAATGGATGGAATCGTGAGTAAGATCGTTAATTTTGTGAAACCTCAGTTAGGATTTGAGTAAGTATTGTTGCTTAAAAAATGCTCTGTGTTTTGTCTCATATACTGGCGCTTTACATTGTCGCTTTGAATAATTGCCATGGTCTTGGAACATTGGAGACATATTAGCTTTGAACTGCTGTGGTAAGAAAAAACATGAAGGAGTCTGTACATTCTTGAGTAAAAGCTCTGTTATGGCTGTCTACTTTTCTTTTTTTAGGGCACACCATGTGAGATTGTTTTTCTCTTACTTATTCCTCCAGCCATTTTCACATGTTTTGTCTTCGCTTGAGTGTAAAGTTATCTCACTCAGTGACTTGAGTCACAATAGTTATTAGAATGCAGTGATTTGTTTTACTGAGTAACATGACATGCAATGATCTACAGTCATGCAACTGATCTGTGAGCCACTAAACAAGTGCAATAAAAGCTGGAAAAACTGTGACTGTTAAAACAGAAACACTTTGTCAACGTAATTCGCAATATGTCCATTTTAGTAAATCCAAACTACTCACTCGTTGACACTGCTCTTCCTAAGGTACTCAACAATAAACCCACCAAGTGTGAAGGTGGTTGGATAAACAGTTGTTGAGAAAATTGAAGCCAAGTATATAAACAGTCAGAAATTCCTTCGGTTAGATTAGCAAGTGTCACATTTCTGGAAGAGGTTGTTGGACTAAGTGGCACGGCCCAGGAGCAGAGCAGGTGGGGCTAGCATGAGGTTTGCAAATCAAAATTTTAAGAAGAACAGACCAATAAGTCCATGGCTATAGCGGCACAACTGACAGTTAAGCAAAACACCCGTGTTTGTGGACAGGAAACTGCTGTTCATAGCAGGGAACTAATTAAGAAATTCACGTGTTTGGATCAGGTGACATTTTTCTATAAAGACACACATACATACACTCATACACGAACACACGGACTAACAAGGTGAAAACAATATGGGTAGCACAGTGGCTCAGGGGCTAATACTGTTGCCTCATAGCAAAAAGGTCCTTGGTTCGATTTCCACCTGGGGCAGAACCTTTCTGCATGGAGTTTGCATGTTCTCCCCGTGTTCGCATAAGTTTCCTCCAGGATCTCTGGTTTCCCCACCATCAAATCATGTAGGTACTGGCTAAGATCCGGAGTTGGTCCCCAGGTGCTGCACTGTGGCTGCTCACTGCTCCTCAGGGATTGAGTGTGGAGTTAAATGCGGAGACCAAAGTCCACTGTACACTGCAGGGCAGGAATTTCACGATGGCCATGGCCTTGCCCCTTCATTTCGGCTGTTTGCCCCTCAAAAAATTTCATGCCCCGTGGCCACAGAGACTTTTGTGCCCTGCCTGCACTTGCCCAGCGTCACATTATTGTTATGTCACAATTTTTTCTTGTGCCTCGCTTCTCTTATTACAGTGTTTAGACACCAGTGTCTGTTGTTGGGATTCTGATTTGGCATTGGTCAAACTCTGCTGAAACAGTGAGGGGTGACTTCAATTTATATCCTGATAAGAACTGCTGGAAACCGCTACCATAACGTTAGCTACACAAATCTATCGCCGCCCAACTGAGAGACTTCTGCTGCAAAGCTGCAGAAAAGAAGGAAGATTTGAGCAGAGATGGCAGACTGAGCAACTGAGGTAAAGGGAGTTTGACAAGCTAGTAGTAGCCTAACAGAATTATTGCCACAAGTTTATGTTTGAGATATTATGTTTATGTTAGAAATGGTAATGTTTGGTGACGCTTGCTAGTTAGATGATGTTTTTAGAACAGCGGTGAGTTACCTGGCCTTGTTAACTGCAACATTAACACTGTGTTTGTTCATTTTTCCCAGGCAGCAACCGTGCCGAACAAGTGGAGGAGGGAGAAGCTTCTAAAAAATGTTTTGAGGATGCAGCTAAAAACTGCAAAACTCTCGACATGTATCCATATTTTCTTAAGCAGAAATTAATTAATTAAATATTAAATTAAAAATTAATTAAAATAATAATGATTATTAATTTGAAAATGTCCCCCCTCTGTGTTTTAACACTTTTTATAATGCCAATAAACAATCTTGGGAAATAAACCTCTTTTAATCATTTATTTCACTGTTAGTTATAGCCTACTATATTTTACAAATAAATGAAACCTCATAATAGGCTACTTAACTTAAATCGATTATTCCCGTGGACCTAAAATCATTGTTTTTTTTGATGGCCTTGGTGTCCTGGCATTTGGCCTTTGTTCCCTCGAAAAATTGACAGCCCAAAGGCCAAGTGGCCTTGGCCCAAAAATGACGAAATTCCAGGCATGGCACACTGAATATGTGACCAATATGTACCTTTACATTTACCTTTGTTATATTAGCCATACTGCCACGACTGGTAATGGTGCATGTAAACTGAACCATGAAATGGACAGGCAAGTTTTCTTTGGGATGATTAACTGTTTTGCAGAAGAAACCCACATCTAGTTTATACGTCTGTTTATAGGTTTATGGTCTGAATAAAGTTTAGGTTTCCTGTTTTGTATTTTTTTAAAGTGCAAGAGTTATGGACACACTCATTAAAGAGTCTTTTTAGACAAAATGCATCTACAAATAGAAAACAACAAATTTATGCCAACTAAACAACCAGCTTGTGTGAATTGTAAACAGATATTGTGCTTACTGAGTGTATTCCATGTAATATCAGGATGGGAAATTGCCAGTGCAATCATACACAAATAACTCATTGAAAAAACTCTTGCCTAGAGCAAAAAACACAGCAGTTGGTTTCCAATATGTGAATGACAAATGAATATCACTCAGTGGGTCAGATGGTGTAGACACACTCCCTGCTCTGTGCTAATCAGGCCAACCTACAGACCTTACATACCATCAGGACATCTTGCAGGGGGGAATTAGTACTTTCCACTTTGCTAAACGAGTATACTGTCCTCCCTGGGTGAGCGCATTGTTTGTTACATGGGAAATTGCTTTATGTAAATTGCACTTCTATGGGTTACATACCAATTATAAGCAAAACATTCCTTTTAGTGCTGATTCTGGAAAGAAAATTAGAGGTACATTTGCACATTTTCACAGAGGCAAGCTACAATAAAGACAGAAATAAACTTAATGTGTACTATGATTTATTTATCAGTTAAAGTAAAAATAAATAAATAAGTGGAAGTTAGCTATCTTTTCACTGCATGAGTATGGGCTAACATTAGCCCAAAAACCAAATTAAGACATCTGGAATATGGTAACAGAAAATAGGACAATGGTTAATCCTTTTTTTTTTTTTGTGTAGTCTATCAGTTCTCTGATATGTGAGTTCAACAACTACATGGTAAAAAAAAGGCTAACCTGCGGTAGTGGTAAAATGTGAAATTGTTGAATATATAAATGGGAAAAGTCTAATAAGTTATGAAACAATAAACAGGCACCCTGAAGACAAAGATGAATGACAAACAGGATAACAACACAATCAAGCTTCGTGCAAGTTTTGTGGTCTGTCCTCCTGTCAATTTTTTACTTATTAATTCAGTTAGTGCTCCCAACATCAGTGTTCATTTTGCTCTGTGAGGCTTTTTCTTATGTTTATGACTGATGTGGTTCAACAAAATGTCTGTTGAAATAAAACCAGAATGTAGCCACACTGTACTCTGAACAGAGCTTCCACTGTGAACATGTGAGAACACAGGTTGACTGGGAGACTGGGACTGACAAAACCGGCGGAATGGGTCGACACCGAAAAAGGCACCGGGTCAAGATCAGGATTAAGAGCTGGATGGAGCCGCGGTCATGACTCTGGGGTCAAAGATTAGTGATTGGTCAATTAGAATGTATGAAGACAACACAGCTTCTGATTAGCATAATTGCTTACAAGCCGTTTAGGATGATATGAATTTTTAAGTAATGAAATTCCTGTCATAGTCCCCTCTGCACTGTACAACACTACGACCTATCAATGATGTCAGTGATTCAGATGAACATATCTGGACATTCATGAGTTTTTGTTGTCAGGGTGGAGTTTTGGCTATCGATGATCATATTGAGCAGTTGCAGAAGTAGTTCTGTTTTGCATTATACAGTGAAGTGTTCTTTGGCCTAAAGTGAGTGATATAAATGGGCTGGACTAAATGTGAGAAACAGCTGTCAGAATACTGCAATACAGTTCAACTACAGCACAAACTGCAGCGTCCAACATAGTAACAGTTGAGTCAACACAGCTGTGAAATAGTGTCAACAAAAATGTAACATCAGAGCCTTCACAGATTCGTTGCAGGAATATTGTGTGAAACAGCAAAAGTTTTCTTTGATAAACTGACAAGTGAGTGTATATTGGAATGAAGCAGATTGTGACATCACGAGCTTTATTTAGAAGGGATTCCTCACCCTATAATTTTACTTGACTTCGTAAGGCTAAAGGTACAGGGGAGAAAATCACTTTGGATGCCTGCGAAGTGTATGCAGATTTCTTTTTTTATGTAACTTTAAAGAGCAAACCCAGACTGCAGCCTGATGAAAATCTTACGCTTTGGTTAATTAAGTCAATTCTGTCCAAAGTGGACACAAAATATTTTCTCTCTAAGGATTAGATCATAGATCATTTCTTTTGTTCTTTTGTTCTTTTTTTGTTTTTTACTTTTTAAAATTTGTTTGCACTTTCTTTTTTTAGATTTTCTGTCAGATTTTCTTATATTAGACTCTCTCTGGGTGGCACCCTTTTGTTTTTCTCTTCTGCAATGATGGCCGCATGATCATAATTAATTTTCCTCTTCTGTTTTTTCAACAAAAGAGAGAGAGAGAGAGAGAGAGAGAGAGAGAAATAAAAGTGCAGCAAAGGATTTTTTCCTCAAAAGTGCTATTGTTCCAAGTAGGAAAACAAAGGGTTTTGGTCTTGCCACATGTTGGATCCCTCTTGAATTGTACTTCTATGAGGAAATCATGCATTATTTGTAAGAAAATACTAAAAAAAAAAAAAAAAAGAAAGAAAAAAATCCTTACAGAGTGAATGGTCCCATGAGATAAACATCCCTCTCTGTCTTTAGCCTGATTTGCTCGGCCTGTTGAAGGTGGAAACGTTGCACAGTTATTCTGCCTCGCCTCTCCGTTTGAAATGTGAACACAGAATGACGGGGTATTATTGTTCTGCTGTTAAGTGGGAGGTAGAGGTAGTAACAGAGTTGAATTGATGTGTATGAAATGTGAGGGGGCAGCAGGATGGGACAGGGGTGTGACGTTATGTGTTACTCCCCACCAGGTAGTCAGTAGTGTTTAGAATATGAATTCCTGCTGCTCATCAGCCATGTGTTGAAGTGATCACAGTAATGTAAGTTTTTGTTTTTGGACCGCAGATGCGGACAAGCCCCACAAATGCTTTTGTTACTGAGTGAGTGAGTGAGTGAAGCGACCAAATTTCAGTCATTACTCTGTCCGATTGGTTGCTGTCCTTTCAAAATTAATCAGTGTGAATGGTTATTACGTCACCATGTGGTGTGAGTGTGGAGCAGTCTCACTAAGTGAGATAACTGAAAGCCAAAGACCTGCCCAAAACCTGCTAAATAATCACATAGATGTTGTTACATTGTATTATGATTGAGATTCTGACCCACCATGCATTGTGGTAAGAGACGAATAGCCGTTTTTCGCTTGAAATCACATCACATGATCACTGAGTACACACAGGACAGAGAGACCGACAGGGATGCTTCCTGCATCTGCTGCCCAGGACAGAGCTGCACGAAGAGTAGAAAGATGGGTGGCAGCTACTTTCCTCAGTAAATTCAGGATTATTTAAACTCATATCAAAGACACCACACACTACCACAGTACTGCTTATTGGTCCTGTTACTGTAAAGCTTTGTGGGTTGAAATGTTGGTATGTCTCTTCCATATTGAGCATCTTCTGCTTTCTTCTTTGAGGAGGACTTAACATTACATGTGTTAAATCAGAGCTGTTTATGTCATTTTTAGTATATATATATATATATATATATATATATATATATATATATATATATATATATATATAT
>JAPQLA010000023.1:1476801-1493196 GCA_029822935.1 Naso vlamingii | reverse complement strand
TATATATATATATATATATATATATATATATATATATATATATATATATATATATATATATATATATATAACTTTATTCAAAAATAAATAAATTATAGAAAATAAATAAATAAATTTTTAAAAAGCTTATAAATGCTCTTGCAGGAATCCTTTCCACTCATTACCTAGACTGATTTAAATGAAAGCATAAAAATTGTAATCAAACTGTAGAAGATGACTGAAAATTTAACTGTAATTCTAAATATTCTCAAGTATTCGTATTTGGTATCCTCATTCTTCTTGCATCTGTTTTTATCTGCAGATGTCTCTGTTTTTTGTCCGTCGGCATTTAGTGTTTTGTCCGAGTGATTGTTTTTTGAGGTGCCTTGTCAGTGTTTGGAGAACTGTTTTCTCTCCTACTCTGCACTCTGCTGGTATGTTATAGTGAGTAACCAGATGTTTGATTTTGAAAATAACTTAGAGCTGACCTGAATGCTTCAAAGCTTTTACAGTTTCCATGGTTTAGTTTATTGGTTTACTTTTGAGGGACAGTGCACACCAATCCACAGTTGGACTGTAAGTGAGCCAGAGTTAGCCTGAGGGGCTAGTTTTCATCTGTTGTCTCCAGCCAGAAATTTAAAAGGCAACTTTAAATTACAGAAATTAACTGCTGCTCATTCAAGATGGAGGAAGGTGTTGCACTGAAAAAGTGTCAAAAGACTAATAAGAGAGTAATGAAGCTCCCCTCGGGCACCTACGTTTCAAAACCAGCACATAAAACCAGCAAAGGATCATCTTGTGAGATGACGAAAGTGGCTGACGTCCTCCCTCCTTATCTCTTTGATTAGACTCATAATTACAATAAAAGCTTAGTATGAGTAAATAATAGCTGAAAGTGTGATAGTTCCTGTTGTCTCTCATGGTGAGGTAATAGAAAACAGTTGTAGCTGATTAATTTTGAAAGCACAATAACATAAAGAAATGCCGACACTCGGCTGTCTGACCCATACACACTCGGCCCAACTTCTTCACTACTCAGTCACTGACATTGCCGTCTGTAAGGTCGGGCACGGTGGCCAAGCCAAAGAGAAAGGTTGTCGTGATGACGGTTCTTCTTTATGGCAGTATTGCACAATTGTGTTTAAAAGGGGCTTTTGAGAGAGGGAGGAGGAAGTGTAAAGAGTACTGAGGTGGCAAAACAAACAGCTTGTCAGCAGAGGTTCACTTATCAGGCTGCTACATGACTGTATCACCCTCTTGCTGAGTATTGAGCCATTGAAATGTGGCTCAGCCATCAACCAGCCCGCTCCATTGATTAACAGCGTTTTCTCATTCCTGGCCAAGAAATTGGCTTCCCCCTACATGTGTTGTTTGTTTGAGAAGAATCAAGAGTCGCTGCCATGTGTGTGCGTGCTTACACTCACTCCAAGGAGAGGGTACACTTCCAGCTGAGCCACTCTGCATTTAAAGCTAGCAGCCAAATGCTTCTCATATGGAGAGGGGCTCTAAAAAAACCTTCTCATTTTGAACGCAAGTATCTCAGTGTTTGCCTGCTGGGCCAGATCTTCCTACGGCTCAATATTTTGGCCCCTGTTGTACCCTAAAGTAAACCATTTTGTACTCCCCCCCTCCTTCCTCTAAGCATTTTATCCCCCCGTCACCCCCTCTCATCAAACACACATGCACCATACAGTACATTTATTTTGGATCCCAGTGGGTGTGTGGGCTATTCAAACGTCCTGACTCAGAGATTTAAAATGTCATTTAAAACCCACTTACTGCTGTTAAGGCTTGTTTTATGTTTTCAGCACTAGACTACAAGGTCAGTTTGCAGCAACAGCTGATGAGCGATCAATAGGAGATTTGAATTTAAAGAGCCGTGGCCCCGAGGGCGGTCAGTTGCTGGGGCACAGTGTTACCACAGAGGGGGGCTAAGCCCAGAGGCTCAACAGAGACCTATATCCTTTCACAGGCCCTCCCCACCCACCTTCCAACCCACCTCCCCAGGCTTGGTTAACTCCCAAGACCGTGATTAATTCATGGTGGATTACAGTCAGAGGAGAAATCCGGGGATTGCATACGGTTCTAACTGTACAGGCAGGGTTCCGAAGATAAAGGTTCCCCCGGATTCATGGCACAATCCCAAAGACTGACGTGTTTCCTTACATGTATAATTAAGGATCACACCTCAGTGTTTGGGCTTCTTGATTATTATTACAGCACAGTACATGTATGTTCGTAGAAATAAGTTAGGAGTGGTCCCTCCGAGCGATCAGACTGCACCACGAACACTAAGCTGCTGGGAATAATAATGTAGGAGCAGGCTAATAAAAGCATAACAAGCAGGAGAGCTGCGGTCACGGCAATTTCATCATTGTCCTTCACAGTTGCACAGTTAACGGCTTATGATTAGTTGACGACCTCGAGTAACTGAACAGAAGATTCTGAGGCTTGAGCCAAAGTGGTTGGGGAAAAGAAATGGCATCAGCATTACTTGTGAATTCGCTCCCCCTTGTGTTCAGCTGCTGCAACCTAGTCCACCAAGTGATTCCAGGACTGGGTGAAAAGTGAAATCAGGAGAACTTTTTTGTTGTTTAGACCTTGCTCTATTTGGCTTTAAAATGTTATTCAAGCCACCGTGATCTGATGCATGAAGGAAAAAGAGGAAACCTTTTGACTCTGTAGCCTGTTTGTTAAGCTCCTATGTTGTTCTTTGTTCGTCCTTTAATCAGTTTTTGCTAACTGCTGTTTCAATTTCACTCAGTGTTTCTGGATCGCATTAACCAGATATAACAAATGTTTACCTGTTAACATGTCCGCTAAGGCCGATTTTTTCACACTATGTGTGGATCGAAAATTGGATGCATGGAAAAAAGCATTCATTATGACATGAGTGACACTGGCCTGATGAGTACCTCACAGAAAGTGCGGTAATATATGGCTGCAGTGAGTGTGTGATACAGAATACACTGTAATGTAAGGGTATACTGTGAGATAGCTGCTCCAAAAAAGTATGTTCATAAGTATATTTTCTAGTTTTATTAGAAACACATTTTTGTCAACATGTTGTATTTATACAGTGAATGGTCTAATATGCACTGGAGGTCACATAAGCTTAGGTTTATTGGAACAATAAAAGACATACCATGTGGGCTTGATATTCAAAGAGATGTAGCAGCTACTAGCTGCATATTTGACCATCAATTTTTAATAGTTTAACTTTTCTCCTTCGAGGACACAAAAATAAAACCTGTCTAAGTATGTTATATTAACAATTTTATGAATGTGTCGTCAGCAGACTACAAAATTAAGAAGTCAATTACTCCTTTTAACACTTACATTTTGTCTCAACACGTTCTGCAGATGATGGTGCAAAGCACTTTAACAGTATTTGTGCTATTTTTTTAAAATTTGGCAAATGTCTACTTAACTTTACTCATTTTTTTATTCTTTTTTTAAAACTTTTTTTGTAAACAACATCTTGTACAAACTAGCACAGTGAACCACAACCCCAGCAAATTTGTTTTTATCTCCATACAATATAAATGAAATCAATACAAAAGTTTGGTTGGTTGCTTGGAACATTTTTATATGGATTGAGAGGTTCTAAAACATGGTTTTCGAGACTTCTGGACTCCTGAATTAAATAGATTACGTAAACAGTTGACTGTTCTAAGTCCCATTTAGAACCACGGTAGAAGATTTTTAGAAGGTAGACTTCAACATTTCAAGTTCAATTCCATTTTAAATAAAGGGTTTGCAATCCGTTGAGGGTTTTTACTGTTTGCCTTTTTAAGGCGGCCTTCTTCAGATTTGGTGGAAATTCTGACCAAGAAAAGAAAAGAAAAAAAAATAGAACAAATAGTCCAGACGAAGTGAAACTGTCATTTCCTCTGGCCTTCAGTGTGTCAAAAACGTTAAGTGTCAATATGGCAGAGCCTTGAGAGGCAAAGAGGTTTGAGAAGCTTCTGAATAAATACAAGGGACAAGTCCAGTGCCTCAAACATCGTCTGAACACCAGTCAGCCTTCCTACAGTGCCAAGTCAGCACACAAGCAACCCTCAGCCCCTTTCTTCTCTTTCTGTAAAGCTATTGAAGTCTTTGACAGTAGCTAATGATGTTTTTGTGTTAGGGACATACTATAGGAGATTTTGAAAGGGTTGTTTCCTACCCCACTGGTGAGTGTTAGGGGGTTTGGTCGCTCTGCCAGGCCACTGACAGGAGTCAGGAGGGGTGACAGGGTGCCCCAGGGGCCCAAAGAAAGGAGGGTGAATGGAAGAAGTTCAGCAGTCTTGCCAAGTTATTTACTTTTTTAAGTCCAGTTTTAGATGCAGGGTGGCAGGAGTGAAAGAAGCAACTGAAACACCCAAACACGATACTGAAGACAATGTTTTTAAGCATATTTTTATGCCAAATATGCTTTCCCCACAAAAAAGGGTTTACGAAATCAAATGGAAAAATAAATAAATAAATATGAAAACACCAAACATATCATGATTAATGGCACTGCCCTAACCCTGTCGATATCCATGTCCCTGTTTTTTTGAACCCGGGCCCAAACATCACCAAACCTCTGTAACCAAATCTCTGGCCGCTAAAGTCCATACTCTCAAAAAGCTACCAGACAGTGCCCTCGTTCATTTCCGAGGGCGGGTGGGACAAGTGGTTGCTGTATCCGCTGCCGTTCAACGACAGTGAGGTAAAGGGTGGACTAGGGCCGAACACCTCGGACGAGATGCTGTGCAGGGGCCCTGGGATGCCGGGCTCTGGGCTGGGAGAGTCCCCTGGGTGGTGGGACATGATATCAGAGAAGCGCTGCACATCGCTGGAGGGGTGATGGCCCGGCAGGGGGTGGTCCATACCTCCAAGGGGGGTGCCCGTGGGGCCTGAGGAGGGCACGAAAGGGAGATCAACCGGGGTCTGGGCCTGTGAAGACGGAGGCCCCTGAGGGAAGAAGTCATAGTTACCTCCGGGGCCATAGTACTCGCTTTGATAATCTGCAGATCCAAGAGAAGAAGATGAAAAAAACCAACAAAAAAAAAACCATGTTAGCTCTGAGAACAATGGTGCACAGAAATCATTCTAGAGACATTGAGGAATTCATTGAATATACATAGCTTGATTTGTATTAGAGTGGTAGAGAGACCCTCGCCATACTGCATTAGTCACAGAGCACGTTACACTTAAATCAAAACTGCAATTGGGTGGGGAGAACAACGGTCACAAAATTAATTAAAATGGTGGCCATTTCATCAGCAATTCTACCTACTGAGACTGATTTCTTTTCCCAGTTCAGCAGAATATTAAGACTTTTTGCTTCAGTGGAAAGGACAAAGGCCTGAGCACAACTGAAAATCTCCGAAAATGATCAGATATTTCAAAGGATTTGGTATCAAATCTAAGAGATGTAAACTAATTTTAATTAAACTTAACTCACTCCTCACTGATTTTCAAAAGCCTGTAGATTAGGAGACCCAAACTAAATAATATATCGCAGTTGAATTTGTTTAAAATATCATTCATCCTGGAATATCCAAACTTTCTACAGTGTAGAGCAGAAAATCACTGCATTGCAATCTTTTAAATAAATGTAGGCCTATTTTGTTGAATGAATGTGTTCTTTTTGAAAAGAGCACAGAAAACTGAGAGGGTACAGTTATTTTCTTCGAGATGCAAGTGTCTTATATGGCCAACAAATTCTGAAACAAAACCCTTAATTTGTAATTAGATACAAAAAATAGAAATTAAATGACACTCTCATATAAGACACAAAGAAAAATACAAGTGAGATTTTTAAATTAAATATCTAACTGTATGACTAAAACTCTGAGCTGAGAGAATAAAACGGGAAAAGAAAAAAATCGAGATTATTACCAAGCGTCATTTAAACATGGATAAGAGTAATGACTTATTAAAGAAACCTCTTTTTATGACGAGGGAAAAAAATGTTTTGTTCAAGAAAATGACTTAAGTTGTGCGCATACCTCCATAGTAAGAGAAGGGCCCGTTGGGGATCAGCTCCCCGGGCTCCAGCCGGTCCACCAGCGTCCTCATCCGCCTCGGGCTCCGGAAAAACGCGTGCCTCCGGGCGCCCAGCGCGCTCAGCTGCTTCATACGCCGCTCTTTGGAACGTCGGTTCTGGAACCAGACCTGGCCAAACACACGTACAGATAAATATGGGTCAACTCGTGTCACTCATCAAATATGCAGTGGGCTGCTGGCGCCATTTTGATTGCACGACAATATTCTGTGTGGGAGACAGGAAGAGGGTGACAAATGGAGGTGACGGAGAAGGGCTGCGGTGTGAATTTCATGTGGGCAAAAAAAGCCTTTATGCATAAATGTAAAAACAAACAAACAAAAAATGGTAGGCCTACATTGGATACTGGCTGGAATTTGTTTTATTTTATTTATTTTAATGGCCTATAGGCCTCCAAATATAATTAACTGCGCAAATTCTCATCGAAAAGAGCGTGTAATTAGGTGTCATATTTACCTTGGCACCTGCACCGCACTGGCTTCTTATTAGAGTAAATAATCGAGCTCTCTGTATGTTTTTGCAGCGTGCGTGATGAGCCGGTGCGTTAAATCCGCAAGGCTGTGCGGTGGAGGACTGCGCCCAATTATCCTTACAGGAGGCAGAGTCACATCTAACCTCCCTAATGATCTTTTAACCCTCCATTTACCCCGACTGGAGGCTGCAGCAGTGGGAGCTTAAAATCTCCAATTAATACTTAATAGGAGGGTTGTTACCAATATATTATCGAGCTCTTGGAGGTTATCATTTCCTAATCTATAGGCCAGCTTCCTTTAATCACGCTTTTCCCTTTTCCCTCGTGCTCATACATATTAGATACCCTACTCAACCATTTTCACTTTGTCGCCATTAATCTGCAACGCCAAACCTTTTCACATTAGTTCTGCCCCGCAGCCTCATCGACATTATGAAACTTTACTCGAAAAAACAAAACACACACAGAAACATAAACAACAATAATAATGTTGATAAAAACGTCTGCTCTGGCCTAATGTTTCCAAAGTCCATTTTTACCCGTAATGTCTTATGATTCCTTGTGTGCTGTGATTTTTAAGCTTGTGATTCTATAATTTACAGCAATTCCCTGTCAACATGTCGGGGCGACACGAAAAATTTGTCGCTTCATATTTGGAGGAATCATTGAAAAACAAAATAAAACAATCTTGATAATAATAATAATAATAATAATAATAATAATAATAATAATAATAATAGGTGGTCTGTGTTGCTCGTTGTTTAACCTGTCGCGGCCCTGCTGTAAATCAGAGTTCTG
The DNA here is from genome assembly GCA_029822935.1 of Naso vlamingii. Classification (NCBI taxonomy): domain Eukaryota; kingdom Metazoa; phylum Chordata; class Actinopteri; order Acanthuriformes; family Acanthuridae; genus Naso; species Naso vlamingii. The sequence goes on along the minus strand of JAPQLA010000023.1, from coordinate 1,485,907 downwards.
AAGAGACAGTCTGAAGACCCTTGAAGCAGATTTCTGTCTCTCCACTTGGCTGGGGATGCTCGCAGCATGGTTAAACGTGGTCGCAAAACGTGATGGCAGCACTGTGCCAGGACTCCCAACGCTACCAGCAGCGCTGCGCCAGTTGGCGACTTCGCCTCGTGTGAGCGCCAAGAATCAAAAATACCCATATAAATTACCCGCCTCCAAATCAAGCTCATCCGTCGGCCAATCTTTGGCTTAATGAATTCAATGTGCGCGCTGTTTGAAGGAGAGAGGCCTCCTCACAAAAGGGGTGAGGGATGTAAGAGGGGGAGGTCAGGGGCAAGTTAATGCTGGGGGAGGAGGAGCATCTCGGATAAGATAAGGTCTGCACGGTCATGGCAGTCTGGCTGCCTGGCTGGGACATTTTACCATAAAATATAAGCTGTTACATCACACCTTTTAATAGGTGCGTAACACCCTATAAAACACAAAATGCCCAAGCCCATCCCCTCAACCCACGGGTGCTCCCTGAATATTATTTCCATAACATTTCAGGCCTTTTCAGAAAGGAAGACGGTTCCCGTTTTGATGATTTACAGTTGAACTGTATGTAAATGGGCCTGCGGGTGACGGTGAAACCTATATTTACAAAATGGATTCCTGTTAATGTGGGAGGCCACGTGGACCATTTTGAGAAATACTCTGACTTTCCAATAAATATGTGATATTATATTTGTCTTTCTTTGTTGCTCAAATGAATTCATGATGGGAAAAAAAAAGGAGTAATCCAGTCGAACGCCCGGGAACTCCTGCGGGATATCTGGCAGGAAGAGCCCGCCTGGATGCTAAAAATAGCGCAGCCACGTTCCTTTACCTGGATGACTCTCATGTTGAGGCCGGTCTCCTGAGCCAGCTGCTCCCTGATGTGTCTCGTGGGTTTGGGGGTGGCAGCGAACGCCGCTTTCAGCGTCTCCAGCTGCTTGGCCTTGATGGTGGTGCGCGGGCCGCGCCGCTTCCCTCCGAGGTTCTGGTCATCGTTCTCGTTATTAACCGTTTCTTTGTCGGACAGAGTGGCTATCTCTGTGTCCTTCAGGACCACGTCGTCCTGTAGCTGGTCTTGAGAGTCCGGAGATAAACTGGGGTCGCTGCATGCCGTTACTGCAGAAATTACACATGGAAATAAGAATGACGGGCTCACTCTCCAGAAACAAGGGAATTAGTGCCAAAGCGACAGTGGGATGGAACAGAATCATTCCCAGTGTGTCCTAATATAAACTCTGCCGCTCACGGCGGAGCTGTGGTCGGTTCAAGGTGGCTGAACTACGACCTCATGTTGGAGATGCAAAGATGCAAACTATCAACAACAACAACAACAACAACATAATAATAATAATAATAATAATAATAATAATAATAATAACAGAATCTATTGCATCTTTAAACAATCCATTTTAAAATCTACAGTAGCCCTAATGGAACAAATCTGACAAATAAAAAGCAGCGGGTGATCTTCTGCCGTAAGACAGCTGAATATTAGCCCAAATAAAAAAAATCAAACGTAATAAAATTCCTACATTACAGATTATGGGACGTGTTTACGTTTTGGGCCTGTTTATGTTTACATGCCGCAATAAAGATTAGAAACGTAACTGCTGCGATGAAAAAAAGGCCTCGTCTGAAAATGTTCGGCTGTAGGAGCGCAATGATGAACAGACACTGACTGTGTTTTTTGTTGAGTTCTATTCTCTGAACGCCGTCTGAGTCCTGCTCATGGAAATGATGAAGCCACTGCGGGGCTGAACACATCACATCCATCACAATTTATCCCGCCTAGCACCCACACAAACATGCACACACACACACACACACACACACGCGGTCGCAGGGCTCTGTCCGTACCTGAGAGGAGGTTGGTGTCTTTTACACTGGCGTTGCTTAGGTAATCGTCTTTGCACACGAATTTGTTCTCATCTATGATGTAGAGCTCCTCGCCGGTGGACAGCTGCTTATTGCACATCATGCACGTGAAGCAGTTGAGGTGAAAGACTTTGCTCCGAGCTCTCCGGACCAGGTCGTTCGGAGAGATGCCCTGCGAACAGCCGCCACACTTGGTGCCAAATCGCCTGCAGGAGGGAAAAGAGAAGGGACGAATTTTGTTATCAGGAATATTTTACACAAACATTTTACAGCCTTTAAATGGGTCTCACAGCATCGTCCAGTCAGATCTGGTGACACGGCAGCGCTTCAGCCTCATTTAGCAGAATCTAGACTTCAGTTCACATGTTGAATTACTGTTCACCTGACCCACGGAACTTACATTTATGTGGAATAAAAATACGTAATTTAGAACAGGGTTCAGACTTGAAGTCATATATTTCAATCACTTGTCGAGCATTTGAACACGAACTTCGGGGACTGAAGTCTAATTATAGCTAAACTATTACACCGAACATTTTGTACGGAAAAAAAAAGGCTTTTTATACGAAAGAGAAAAACGAACAGCTTCTTAAGGAAAGAAAAACGTGTGTTAAGCTCGTGGACCTTGTGCAATTAATAATAATAACAGGCCTAATAATAATAATAATAATAATAATAATAATAATAATAATAATAATAATAATAATAATGATAATAATAGGACACAGTTTCAAGTTCCGCTTTTCTTGGATATGCAGCTTAAATCTTTACACATGCACATATGTTTCTTAGTGTAGCAAGAGGTTTGAATTATGTTGCGAGTAAAATTAACATTAGGCTATTTTTCAATTTCATATTTTTTAGCTGTCTTAAAAAAAACATTATTTCTATTTTCCAACTTTTTATAGAATTTCTGCAGTAACAAGGTTTTATTTAAGAACTTCTAAACTCTAAATTTCCTCGCCGTTGTGTTCCGTGAGTCTGTTTAACGGGCCTCCGTTGTAGACGGTGACATCAGCTAGATTCGGTCCTGTTAATACACCGCCGGCTGCTTTGGAATAATAAATTACAGCCCTGCCATTGACTCCACAGTTAAACAATGTGTATTGAGTGATGTGCACTGCTTGTTGACAGCACGTCTGTGATTGCACTGTCTGCGGACTTGATCTTTTCAACTAGTTTACTATTCAAATCCACTTATCACGTCCTCCTCAGTCGAGCTGAGTAAATACGCCGGTGTGCGGCTCCTCTGCTCGGGGTTTGATCCTGTGCGCTCCCCCGGCTGCCTGCGCGCTGTAAAAAAAACACCCCAAGTGTGATTTCCTCGATTTCCAAACAAACCGCCCCGTCTCCCCGCTGAGAGCGAGTGCACACGCGTTTATTGTCCCCGCTCCTCTTTTGTTGTTGTTTTGCATTCGAATCCAAATTAACAAGCTTTTAATTACTCGCTCCTAATCAAAGCTTATCTCCTCCAAGTCCTCGTTCTCGCCTGCAGGCACTGACAGATCCGTTTATTCACGTATTTACTGAGAGTTTAATGTATAAACAGCACATGTGCTGAATTGTTGTAGTACGTTTTTTTTTCATGTGTATTTTGTTCTTTCTGTTCGTCTATTAAAGCACAAGAGGCAGTCTGAGTTTTTAAAAATGACTTGGCGTTTTTCTAGTGATTGACAATGAACAGCATCAACTAGCTTAATTTAAAAGTCGAATAAAATACAAATAAACGATCTTTTGCTGCAAAAGATTAAATGTACTGTCATTTGAATGAAATGCTTTGCTTTGATGCACCATCATCATCTTGGCAGCATTTTTTGCACTATTTATTTGAACTATAAAATTCCCTAAACACAAATGTGCCTGTTTACCTGCTGCCTCTGCAGTCCAACTTCTGACATAATACCAGACATATTAATACACAGAAAATAAGAAAACAACAACAACAAAAAAAAAACCCCAAATATTTAATATTCACACACCCTTCCCGAGCTTACCTAAAGAAATCATTTTTGCAGTACAGTCTGCCCTCTCGAGAAAAACATTTCTCTGTCAAATTACATTTGCACTCGCAGCACTGCACGCACTTGACGTGCCAGGCTCTGTCCAACACGTTGAGCAGAAAGCGGTCCAGAATAGGCCTCTCGCAGCCGGCGCAGTGGACCATGGCTTTGGCTGGGCAACAACCCCGCAAACGATGCGCACACACAAACAAAATCAACAGCACAGGCCGAGCATTGACCGGTTCTCCCTCCCTGATACGCCTGGAGCTCCCGGGTCAATGTGCGCGGAGAAGCCAGTCGATCAGGTGTCACCACAGATTTCTCCCTGCATGCGTAAAAAGATTTGGCGTCCAAAACACAGACAGGAAGGGATGGCGCCCGCGTCCCCTCTCTCTCTCTCTGTCTCACGTGGAAGAGGCCAACAGGAGAAAAATAAACGAGTCAGTCCTTTTTGAATCCGGGACAAAACACACAATTCAACCAAAATGTAGGTTTCAACACAGGAAGCTGCGGATCGGCTCAGGCAAGAAGACCAAAGCCAGTTTGGTTATCCCGGCGCTCTTGGAAGTGACGCATCGGCTGAGCGGAGCGTCGTGTGACAGTCAGGCTGGAACAGACGTCTAATAAAATGCTTTTAGGGCAGAGCTGTCACACAGCAAGACACGCACACGCCTATTAATGATGCAATGTACTTTGACATGGCAGCGTATCCACTGTTCGAAACCCGGCGAGAAACAAAATCACACACCCCAAAGATTTGAAAAAGTGTCTCCCCTCGCGCTCAGTCTGATGCTCCTCTAGCTTGTGGTGGCGGGGGATGCTGGGATGCGCTGGCGGCTCCGGTAATGCTCAGTGTGTGTGCTGGGATGCCCTCAGTCTCCAGTACCGTGTGTATGCTGGGATGCGCTGGGTCTCCAGTAATACACTGTCTTGCTCCTAAAGCTCGAGCCCAGCCTTATTCCCAGCCTCCTGACGTCAGGCCACGGCTGGGCCAATCAGCTCTGTGCCATGCCAGCAACCATCAAGCCGCCCCATCATAACCCAGCGAGAGCTCTGCCTGCTATTAATGCCACACACTCAAGACACCAATTGTCAAGAATTTCCCTGCAAACTGTCATATGTTAGTGAATGTGTTTGGATGAAGTAGCCGCGGCGGAGGGCGAGCGGCGCGGAGGGAGAGACTCCACTTCTCGGCTGCTGAACAAATTGTCTTCTGGGCATGAGGGGGGCATGCAGGAGGAATCTGAACAGGTACATATAACGTCTCCGTCATGTAGAAGCTGGAGGCGCATATTGCATGGCGTGCTGCTTCTTTATTTCTACAAAGTTACTTTGCGTCAGACAGTTGCGCACAAGTTCTGTTTGGTTCTTTGAGAATAGCTGAAAGCTTTTAACATCAATAAACCAGCTGCGCGTTAAAATACAAAATCTGAACGAGCTGCTTGAGTGCATCATTTACTGACCTGAATGTTTGTTTACACAGCAGAGAGCTGTTGAACTTCACCACCAAGATCCTGTTTGGAATGGTGACTTGGTTCTGAAACGATGTGTTAGAGTTTCCAAGTGTCGTGCGACATCTCTGAATGTCACGTCCTCACTTACATTATGAATGTTTTCTCGCGTATTAGCAGCAGCAGCAGCACACTTTGGCTGTCTTCTCTTTGTTGTGATGGAGAGGAAGCGTGGAATTGAAAGACAGAAAGGCTCTAAAGTTGTCAGTTCGTGCGGCTAAACCCGTCAGGAGCCCGGTGGCCCACACACCACCGACGATTCATTAGGGATCCAGTCAACTTCAAGTCCATCTTAAGTGCCTAAATAACACCATGAGCCTCAGAGCCCGCTGGATTATTCTTCACTTCCCATCAAAGAAATGGTTTTGTGTTGATGGTTTACAGGCCTGCAGTCTGAAACACGTCTGTGTTTTACCGAATGAAAATAGATTCTACACACGCGAGGAAAAACAGCTGAACGTTTTCAAAAGACTAGCATTTACCAGGAAACAGTCATGAGTTCTGGTTTACACAAACTGTTCTATGATGCCCTGGCATCGTTGTTCACTGACTTTGATTACAGCAGCCCAACGAAAATGTTATGAACCTGTTTGTCTTTGTTGTAAAAACAAAGAGAGAGGTGAGACTATCTGCTCGTCTTAAAATGGGATCAAGCTCAACATCTCAAAAGCGGAAAAAGTGACCCAGGGACACCCATTTGTTCTCTACCAATAGCCCGCCAGCATCCTCTTGCATATGGGCTGCTTCTCATGCAAAACGCCCGCCCGTCCCCGTCCAGCTGCCTCCCGGCGTCTGGGGAGCGGAGCGCCCCTTCAACAGGACATGTGTTACTGGCTCCAAGAAAGAGGGAGATAAGGCTTCAAAACACACACACACTCTCTCTCTCTCTCTCTCTCTCTCTCTGTCTCTCTCTCACACACACACACACACACACACACACACACACACACACACACACACAGTCTATCCTCCGTCTTTCTTTTTGTTTTCGCTTTATCTCCCCCTCCTCCAGTCTTTTCCTACCTCTTTTCTGCCTTTTCTGGGGTTTTTTCGTCTTTTTGCGGACAGCGCTTCTGGGCGCATTCTGTCGGGCACCTGGTTATGTTTCCATCAGAGAGACAGAAGAGAGAGCGGTCACTGAGCGGTGCACACAGGACAATCACTCGTTAAAAATATTGCTTTTCTGTTGGACTGCAAAAGACGCCCAATTCTTTTTTCAGCGCTAAAATTTGGAGAAAATCTAAAAACGACCACAGAAATCCTCCAGTCTGTAGGTCTTACACTTCCCACCGCCGCACAAACTTGTAAATGCAGCTTGTAAACAACAAAAGTTGTTGTTATTTCTATGTGTAGAAGATGCCTTGATAGTCTGTCAGTGGGGATAATCTCTGCCTGATTTAGAATAAACCAGAGAAGGAAAAGGCAGCGCACAGAGGCAGATTAATCCACGAGTAGAAGGAAATCAAAATATAGGCTATAGGCTTAAAAATATCTCAACTTCCCTTCAGGCAAAGACACTATTAAATGCAAAAATGGTTTTAACCTTACCAGTGTAATCCCTCACTAGCAAAAGATTTTCTTCATTCTCATTTTTTTCATTCTAATGCAGGCAGAGGTTGTAAATTCAGAAGTTGTGGTTCAGCGTCTGTGCACAAGTTAAAGGAAAGCAAACTTATTGTTTTTGTTCTCTTTTAACGATCGCTGGCAGATTTGACTGTGGGAGGCCTTTCAGCAGGCCCGCTAAAAAAAGAAAGCAAAAGTGATAATAAAACTGAAAAACTGAAACTTCTAAATACGGAAATTAATCTGATATTTTTCTTTAATTTGTCTCTACCGGAAACACTGTAATTTCTTTACATAATTTGTATATTTTTAGGGTACTTACTCCAAAATCCAAATCTGGGTACATTCTCTACTACCGCAGTTAAGAGAAGGAATATTCCTTCAGCAGGGCCATAGTGTTGTAAAGCAGCCCAGGAGATTTGGGGTTTATGAAGTGCAGACAAGTGAACTGGTACACTGTGAGATAATTAATCTGAGATAATGAATTAGGCTGTGAAGATGCATGCAATCATTAATTCTAATCATGACACGTTTATTTGTCTCCCCTCTCTCCTCCAGGCTCAGTTAAGAGACACAATGTCACCACAACATGTATGAGGGGCTCGGCTAGAGGAAAGAGAGGACTTTGGAATAAAGACTATAGCCTGCGAATCGCTTAAAATATGACGACGAGATACTTAAGGCTATTTCTTCTTCTGCTTATAGTCTCCCGGGGTGGTCTGGCTGTGAACGCCGGGCTCTGTGGCTTTACAGCTGGACCGTCGAGGCCGGGTTGGCTGCCGGGGGAACGCACCGTGACTCCGGTAATACAGAGCGAAATATCACCCCCGACTGGAGCTTTGATCAACTGAGTGTACCGGGGAGGAGACAGAGGGGGGTGGGGGGTGGGGGGGTTAAGGGTCCGCTGCTCTGCTGTGCTGTTTGCAGTCTGTCCGCAGGATTTTTTTTCCTTTTCTTTTACAAAGGAATGTTGCAAACAGGCGCTGACATTCATAATTCATATTTTGACGCATCGATATTTCTGGTTTATGAATGCGTTTATTTTAAGAATAAACAGCCACACTTCCGTGAAACTGCTTGAGTTAATATCATTTGTATAATTTTTCATCTTTATTCCTCCGTAGAAAACACCACGTGGAATTGGAAAAGTATTCGAAGAAGCAGCTGTGGCAAAATGTGCATAATTTGAACGAAAGAATATTAAAAGCTCATGAGGAAAGAAAAAAGATAGAAATAGCACTGATTGTAAGGTACACGAGCCAGTGTGTCTGCCAAACGTATTTTTTGTTAAATTACGAACAAAAAAATGATTATTTAAAACCAAAAATACACTAAATAGCCTACATTTTCCTCTGAAAAAAAGAAAAAAGAAAGAAAGGAAAACCAGCACCGGAGTGCTGCCTGCCTGTCCGTGTTTGACCTATTTAAAAGTTATTAAATACGATGAAAATATAGTATTTAAATGCAACTCGTCCACTAACAAAAGAAGCTGTTAATAATGCGTCAACTGTGCTATCCTTTTACATGTAGGCTATCCCATTTAAATGGCTTGGCGCGCAGAAGTTCAGCATTATATAAATTAAGTGTGTGTGTGTGTGTGTGTGTGTGTGTGGGGGGGGGGGGGGGTGCTTTGCCCAGTCTGTCAATCATTCTTCACCGCATTATCACGCACTCCCAGGACCGAAATCCCAACCCCCTCCTCCCTCTATCCACCCATCCCTGCGCGCGGTGCTCACGCAGCAGAAAACGCCGATAACTGACATATTTGGGGAAAATGTGGTATAACCCACATGGCCGGGGAGGCTGAGGCAGCTAACGCACAGCACGCAACGTCCCACAGTCGACGGGATGAGCTGTGTCCTCCCCTCCCTCTTCCTCCTCCCGTAGATCAGCAGCCAAACATATGCCGATGTGAACTCAACGTGGATTATTGAGCCAACAGCAACTCTACACAAACATTTTCCAGACTTTCCAACTCCGGTCCGGCCTGTGCTGAGAGAAATCCAATGGGATTTATAGATCATCTCCCTACAGCTGTCCCCTCTCTGTCCGACTCCACACACACACACACACACACACACACACACACACACAAGCCAACCACAGCTTCAACCACTACCAGTGTCTTCACTG
>JAPQLA010000023.1:1457664-1476701 GCA_029822935.1 Naso vlamingii | reverse complement strand
ACCCTTAAACACTGACTCTCACCTTTAGTGTGACTCAAAGCAAATAATAATAATAATAATAATAATAATAATAATAAATGTCAAATAAAAATGCTCCAAACAGAGGGACTGAGAAATGAACACATACAGAGTCGCTGGAAGCTGCAGCCTCTAAAGCAGCTCCCCTGGTTCAGATTAATGGTGCTCGGCGCTTATTCTGCAGTAGGGGTGAAAGGGCTGAGATCACTAATGATTATAATATAATGTGTGGCGATAACCACTCCCTTTGAGATATTATCGCCCGCTGGCCAATGCTCTGGGGACGGGCTGCATGGCTGCAGAGCGGCAGATAGCTGCTGCTGCTGCTGCAGCCACAGCAGCGGATTTCTGCGCCCCGATAGAAAAAGCCCGCAAGCACGGAGAGGCGGAGAGCTGGCCGCTGCTGATACCTGCTTCCAAAAACACAGGAGCAGACCCGAGCACGAACGCTGCTTAACCACACACCTGCTGCTTTTTACTCTCATTAACGACGAGATGACTGAGATTACTACCGTTAAAATAGCAGTAAGGCACAAATAGTCAGTAGAGACATGTAGAGACACATGTAGACATGTAGTCAGTATAACTATAACTTTCACCTACAATCGACTAAGAAAAAAACAGAAACAATCTTAAATAACTGAACTTATGTAATTAGTCTGGACCAGGAAGCTCCGTGGAAAACCTTTTGTTTTGTCGATGTTTTTTTGAAAGTAGTGGAACGCGGTCTTCAAAGTCCTTTAGTCAGACTAGTTTACGTAAATGCAGAATTATACTTAAACCCCCTAAAAGATAAAATAAAATAATAATAATAATCCAAATCAGACATAAACAAGGCCTAACCTTTTTTAAAAAGCCCAGTGAGAGCTTTGAAATTAAATGCAACAAAATTTCGAAATTCTGTTTTTTCAAGAGCTATAGTCTTGTGTCCAAACACTTTCTGAGAAATTCAGTTGTCTCAAAGATTTATGCTTCATAGTGAATGACGTTAATCTGTCATTAGACATAAAGGTAGGCCTAGAAAAACCCTCGGACAGTAAAACGAGCCCCGAACAATTTAAGCGAAATCAATCAGATTTCAGAAGTATTTTTGCTGTAACGATTACGGCTGTTCTGCTTTTATAAGATGAGCTAGCGTTGAATAATCCGTCGCCTACCTATATTTTATAAGATGGCATTAGTATTAAAACTCTTGAAAATGAATCTTCCAGACTAAGCTGTCCCGTCGGCCTCCAATAAGAGTGCAACAGCAAAACCAAGTAAAGGACAGTGACTGTTTGTAGCCTATTCTAGCTTTTCTTATGCAAAATACCCCCCCCCCCCCCCATAAATAAATTAATAAATTAATAAATTGAAGAATTAAAAGTATTTAGATATACCCTACCTGGAAATGTTTGGAAATCAAGCAAGAATCAGAATAAACTGATCATGCGTTAATGTGAACGACGCAACCTTTGCAAAGCCGATTAGGTTGGAAATCCGTGCATAATTATCGACATTCACTGATCAATAACATGCAGCTCAGTCCTCAACTACAACTGAGTAGGAAAAGAGGGCTGCGGGAGGGGGAGAGGGAGGAGGAAGACCAAGAAGTGGAGTGAGTGATGCTGCTGTGCTGGACGCAGCGCGGCTATTCCACACTATCTGTCTTCATTGGAGCTTTTGTGTGCGCAAAAAGCAAAGGCGCGCATAAGGTAAAGCTCGCATCAAAGCCGTGGCTTTATTTTTATATCCAATAGATCAGCAGGCAGACAAAGCTTTATTTTCACCAGGAGAGAGATATTTTACCTCTGCCTTACGGTTTTATGTTGGAGAGGTGTCAGCCGGGGGAAATGGATGGCTAATGCATAAGCAAAGCGCTGCTCGCCTCGGCATGCTGCACGTCGGGGGGTAGGGGTGGGGGGCGCGGAAGAGCAGAGGGGATTTAGGGCCCCTGGGGGCCCAACATGGGGTACTGAACACCACCTTCCATTCACAGCTTATAACACAGTAGCACACATGAGCACACTACAGTCAGATTCATTCCAGTTAGACCGATGCCTGATTTTGACAGCATCCAGAGCAGGTCACAGAATTTATGGGTGTAAAAGCCCAGCCCCCAAATCACCCAGCCACCCTGTCACTCCTCTTTTATATTCTGTGATTATAGCTCCGACTGCAATGTAAAATTAGTGGTATTAGGAATGTGCTGTGCTGAAAGATAACAATAAACCCAGCTTTGCCTTTTGATAAAAATCCACGTCTCCCCAAGGCTGGAGCAGGACCCTCCACCCAACCTGTCAGGTCTCGCCATTGTTTCTTTAGATTATTATACACCGGTGTACAAGGTATGATTAGTGGCACAAGGGATGTGCTGTGCTGAACAGTAACACAAGAAAAGCAGCAAATGAGGTGTTGAGGCAGGATAAACACACCTCCCCAACTCCAGACAAAGAAGAGAAAAATAAAATCAAACCAGTGAGAGTGTTCAGGTGAAAGGAGACATTTAGTTTAAACCCATCATTACACATATTGAATTAAGTAAATTATTAATTTGTTTTTCACTGCAGCTAAAGAAGAATAAGTAGACCAATGTCCTACATATCAATCTCAGTACGTGTTTGCTGAAATTGGAATTTTATGAAAAATAGAGGGCTCGTTCCAGTCTTTAACGGGCTCAAGTCAGACACCGCTCTCGAAGCAATCACACACCTATTTCCAAAGCTCTTTTGTATTATTATGGGTCATGCTGTTGGTATAACTACTGGCATAAGGGGCACAATTACGGGAAATTTAAGGAAATAAGGAAGCATGACAAAAATTAGGCAAATTATTAAAAATAAAATCCTTAAAATTTGCTCTTGGTAGGAAAGCAAAAAGTTTATGCCTGCATTAAGCTATAAATTATTCCTGGACAACACTGTGAAGAAAATTTGACATGACAATACATACTGTTATTCATTTAGTCATTTAAAAATAATTTTTCCAGATCAAGTCTTCATTTAAGCAACATACAGCAAATTCATGGGGAGGGTTCAGCTACCTCTGCCTGCGCCAAGAGGGCAGTAAACATGAAAAAAGTCCAGTTTAATGGTCCAGGCTTCACAAGTGAGCTCATGTGTCTCATGATGGTTTAAATGCTGTTTAGGAGACTTTCTGTTGCGACAAGGGTCCATTTATATCACGTTTATTAATGTACACAGTTAAATTTAAAGACAGCATTACCAAATGTTAGAAGTACCGTACAAACAAATCTTTTGGAGTAGGCCTATAAATTTTAACATTAGTTGATTCTACTTTAGCCCCCTCAAAGCATCTCCATACAGGAACATTAGCCAGTTGCAAAAATCCTACATACTGCACATTCCCTGACTTGAATGCAGATTTCTTGCAAAATCCTGCAAAGAGTTAACGAGATTTACAATACCGCTCAAAACACAGCGCTTCCCTGTCATATTTCCCCCTCATGCTAAATAGAAATCTTAAGAAGTAATTGGAATTTACTGCATACCTGAATAACTGCATATAAATAAGCACACATTTCATCGGGGGGTTCACTGACACTGTTTGGTCGTATAAAAACTGCTGCATACATTATAATACACAGCAAATAATCTTATTTTGCTGGAGCCTTTGCTACATGCCTGGGATTCTGTCCAAATTACAGAGGATTCAAACAAGCGTTTTCAATTTATTAAACCTATATGGGCAACATTTCATTTTAATGGGACAATTTATTTCTGGGAAGGGATTATCAGGGGTTGGCTGAAACCATGGCAGTGTGTAAATATGACAGTGTTCATCTCATTTAAAAACATGCAGCACCTCTCTGCCCGGGCCTCTCTCATTGGACGGAATCGGAGGATTCAGGTGCTTTGTCAGGCCTCGACTCCTTTTCTCTTCCCACGGCTGAAAGGAAAAACTAGCTCATTGACTTTGGACATGTCTCCCAGACAAATTCCTCAATTCTCACCACCTTTATGAGCCTGCATGTGCTTACTGAATTTGGTAGAGGAGGACACAAATCCTCCGGATGGGATTGGCAGTCATGCCCCTGGTGTCTCGGCCCGACACGCTCGGGATGTAAAGTGGTCGTCTGCGCTGCGACCCCCGGTCGAGAGGGCTCAGCGGATTTGGAGATAATGACATTGCCGCCTCTATTAAGATTCACATTAACCATTTCACCACACGACCCCATTTCCCTTTGTCCTAGCCCTTGTGTCAAAAGCCTCGTAGACTTTCCGTGCCTGTGGTAATATTCAGAGCTGGCCAAACAACCAGCATGTGCACGATGTCTGTTCCTCGGAAGGACAAAAGAGAGGCTGTCTATATGCAAAGAGTACAGTGGAAATACATCCCACTTGTTGAAAGCAAACCCCCTTAACATTCATGGGACAAACTATCTGGCTACAAATATATCCCCTGTGCATGTATCTGACATTTTCCATATTGAAACACACACACTCAATCTCTGAAATATGACTTGTCCTTTTTTTCACTGACTACAAAACACCTACACCAATTGACCCCCCACTCTCTCTCTCTCTCTGTCACACACAAACTAACCTATAGTTGCATCCCCTGCTGGCTTTAAGAGCTGATACTCTGTGTGTGTGTGTGTGCGCGTGTGTGTGTGTGTGTGTGTGTGTGTGTGTGTGTGTGTGTCTGCTCTCTGTCTGGCTTCTGGCTGATGGCTCCATCAGGTTAAAGCAACAGGGAGTCTAACACTCAATGAGTTTGAACGCTGTGTGTGTGTGTACTGTATGTGTGTGTTGTTATGAGTTTGAGAAGAGTTAGGGTTATCTTTCCAGGAGTCCAGATTGATACTGTGTATAGGCAAAGTGAGCAGTTAAACAAGAAATGGGATTGTCTTACAGCAAAGTGAAATATCACTGAGGACTAAAATGGTTAAAAATTAGAGAAACAAATTAAAGCTTTAAGCAACTTTGGTCGGGACCTCGCACTCTGGCTCAGTAGGCCTGCTCATGGCCTCCAGCACATTAAATGTTAATAAAACATCCACTTTGAAGGTTATTAAGGTCATTTATTGAAAATAAGGACTTTTATTTTGAAGGAGTTTTGGGAATGAATTTTGAAAACCAGGGGTGACCTGGTCAAAGTTTGACACATGCAAATGTCCATTCATTTCAAATGGCAGATGGCATATTTATTTGAACTCAAGTGACCTGGTGAAAGTTTGATTGACATGTGCACTGGCATTCTCTTTGGGGATGAGAAGTAACTGCAGCCAGACACAAATACTGATACATTTTAATTGAGAAAGTGATCACACCCACACCTTTTTGAACTTTCACTGCTTCCATATAGTTTTAGCTATGAATTTCATTCAAACTTTAAATGGGTCAAAAGACTTTGACCTACAAATCTTGTATTTACATGTTTTTGATGTCTTTTACCATTATTGAGATATTAGAGTTTTAGTTTTAAAGTTTTTTTTTGCTCCTCCTCAGAGTTTATAATGGGTGTGTATTGCAGAATGTTCTCCAAGCTGGAGTGAGTCACATGACCACTAGAGTGACACAGGGTTGAGACGAAAACTCACAAGCTAGGAAAAACCTCCTCACAGATCCCACAACTAATACTACTAATATATCCGGATAGAAAAATTTGTTATCTTTCCATCTATGTGGGTTTAGACTGCACAGGCCTCAGTTCAACCCAAGATCATGATTTTCTCCCATTTGTGGCCATTAAAACTGACTCTTAAAATCCCTGGAAGAGAGTGGGTGGCACCATTTTTGTCTCTTGCTGTAGCGGCCATGTTTAAGAAATCATCCCCACAAAACTTATATCACCTCATTTGGTCCTTGTGGCACTGTACATCTGGTCATTCTGTCGATGTGACTCATGGTTTAGCCACAGTTGCTACTTGTTCGAGGTGTGCGATCAGGGCGTTTTCTCTGCCTCTGAGATTTTTTTCCCATTCATTTAGATTAGAAGAGGCAGATGAGGTGATTTGGGACTTGAACTTTGACGGCTTATAAAATCCAAACCATTCGAGTTATTACAAAGTTGTTCAGAACTTTTCATCGCCACTGTCTCCTTAGTCATGTATTAGCGTTTGAAGCCGATGCGACAAATAAATTGCAATATGTGTTGTAATGTAAGATGTTTTCCTGATATTTGTGCAAAAAATCTTTTTTGTCATGCTGATGAGCGTGAGGCAGCATGTACAGGACAGAAAAACAGATGAGCCACAAAAAAAGAGTCTTTTGATAAATTGACATGACATGAGCGTACAGTCAGGAGGTCTGCAGGTATGCAGACCATCAGGAACAGGTTCCAGATTTCAGGGTGAGGTGTTCAATTTGCAAGTTTGGTGTCAGGGACTGAAAAGCAATGGCAACGATAACCAAGGACAATCTGTCAATGGACTTGGGAAAAAGGGCTCACATATGTACTGACAGGGCTGATCAGGCAAAGTTGACAAAGGTGAGCAGATGAATGGGAAAGACCAAGGTCCAAAGGAAACCAAAGAGATGGTCAGTGGAGCAGAAGGTCTCAGGTTGTGGTTTGTGGGCTGGACAGCAGAAGATCAGGAGGCCGATGTGGAGACAGGGCAGGTGGGTGTCGCTACTCATAAGGATAGCCAGCCTCAAAGGACAGCAGCATACTTGGGACTGCTCTGGAATGCAGTATGCTGGTGACTGGAGTGCAGAATAGGAGGCTGCTGACAGAACTTAAGACTTAGCAGCATGTTATAAAAGACGGGCAACTGAAGTTGAGAAAGATTTGCCTGGGTGTTGGGGGTTGACTGAAGATCTGAAATTGCTGGTGGAATGTCAAGGGAGAGTGCTGACTAGAAACCTGAATACAATAGCACCAGAAAAGATTTTTAAGTAAAGGGACACCCAGTTTAACCTCATTGTTTCAGCTAGTGTTATTTTTAACAATGTAGAGCTTACTCAGACATGAAGTTAAACATTAATAACTTGCTTAACAACAGTGTGCTGCTTTAATAGGCTACCTCAATAAAAAAAAAATGAATTAAAAAAAACCTCAATAAAATCAAAAAACAAACAAAAAACAATTGAATGAATTAATAAATTATATTCAGTCTATTATATAAAAAGCCTATCTTATAAGTAGGCCTAATGGAAAGACAAGGATTCAGTGCTTCAGTCAGTCTCTGTTGTAGGAGGATATGAATGACTGAATCAATTGAGGTAAGGTGTTAAGATCTCCCGTATGTAATTGTGCACTGTAGTTCAAATTACCATAATCCTTGAAAGTGGGGGGCCAACAAGTCCTCTGCCCCCCATTCAGACACCACTGCCTAGATGATCTGGCTGGTTGTTGGCAGATGACTTCAGCTCTGGCTAGCAGTCAGCTGTGGTGTTGGGGTGAGACCAGGGCATAAATCTCACGGCAGCCACGACGGCCATGTCCGCCATGCCCTCTCTGTTTGGCAGTTTGCCCCTCTCATCCACGCGGCCACCTGCCCGTGATGCCTTACTCAGCCCCCTTTTATATATTGTTATCCTTATCACATAGATGTTGTTATATTGTGTTAATTGAGATTTTGACCTATCATGCATCATGGTAAGAGACAAATAAGAGTTTTTCGTTTGAAATCACATCACATGATCACCCTGTGTAGACAGCGAGACCGACAGTCCACTTTTCAGAGGAACTCAGGTAGGCGACATGTATTAAATCAGAGCCAGGGCTGACAGTAACGCTTGCTTGGGGGGAGCAGCCTAAACTCCATGTTGCTGCGAGTAAAATGTGCCACGTACTTGCCCATTCTGCCAAGTGGAAAATAAATGTGAAAATACAATTAATTCAAAGTAAACTGCATCCATATATCGCGGAGCCTTCTTGTCAGTAGCAAACAAAACACTCCAATCAGCTGATGCTCCCATAGTACATGGTTATTATTACACATTCATAATTTTACCCGCGAGGTCTGCGGACAGAAGGACAAAGGAGGGCAGAGCATCATCATGTGAAGCAGGGGCAGCATTTCTGTGGGTAACATTTTGCTGTGGCTGCCATGGCAATACAAAATGTCAAAGCAAATAAAACATTTTGTGATCAGCTGATCCGTTTCCTCAAATATACATGATTATTTTTAAATGTGTTAGTTCATTTACCCACGAGGCCTGTGTAGCACTCTTTAGAGCCTGGGCGAGAAGTGGAGATGACCCATGACCACATTATCAAAGTCTATGAACACGCAGCATCAAGAAGAAGATTCGGAGATTCATGAGACGTCACCGTTATTGCCTGATCTGTCGCTGCACATTTAACCTGCGCTGGACTCCTCATGTCAATCAGCTGTCACTCTGTCTGTTAGAATTCAGTGTGTGATGGGAAAACGTCACATTTCCACACAGTCACACAAAGTAAAGTCACGAGACAGTAAAGTGTGCAGCATCTTTCTCATAACTCAGTGTACTGCGGAGTTTCTCCTCCTGCAGCTGCTGACAGCCTGTAACAGCAGGGCCGGTCCAAGACAGTTTGGGGCCCTGGGAGAGATAAGGATTTGGGGCCCCCAAACTGCTCCTGGCATCAGTTAAACCGCCATTACATGCCCACTGTTGTATTTTTGTTACTGTGGCATATAAAAACAGATTTATGGATCCCCTTCTCATATTTTCCAATTGAAATATTATTAATGCACATTTTTGTAAGCTTAGCCTGTATGTTTTTTGTTTTGTAAAAGTGGACATGTAAATTGAAGTACAATTAAAGATCACCTTGAAAAATCAAACAAAATCACACTAGAGGAAGTACTTTTGGTAACACTTTCTATGAAGCCTGTCTCTATAATGCATTAGAACACACTATGAACATATGTATATAGCACATTATAAGGCATTAATTAAATATATATTAAATTATATCCGTGATCTGAAAATAACTGTTTTGTTAGATGGCCTCGGTGCCCCAGCATTTGGCCTTGGTACCCTAAAAAATTGGTGACGCTGAAGGCCATATGGCCCTGCCCCTTAAATGACAAGATTTTAGGCCTGGTTGAGACTCTGACACTGAGCAGCTGAGAGTCTGTAGATCTGTGCGAGATAGTGGGTTCAGGGTAGGCTGGCGGTGGGCTAGCTAGCAGAGAACAGTCAGTCCAGCTAAGGATCCCAAGGCTAGCCAACTGGCAGGTATGACGGAAGCTACTAATGCAGACAAACAAGATGGGATGCATACTGGTGACTATCAGGCAGGAAGTTAGCTGGCTGGGGTTCAGGATGGAGGTCAGCAGATCGGAACTTAGCTTACCAAGTTAAAGGTTGGCAGGTGAAAAGTTAGGTTAATCACTGGCTAGCAAGGGTGCAGAGGAGGCAGCAGAAAAGATAAAATTTAAAAGAAAATAATTGTAGCCACTCCACAAACAAAGGGATAAAAAACTCCCTTTGCTGGTGTGCCGGAAACAAGGTTTCATTGTTCCTTTCAATACTGGAAATGATTTTGCAACAGTTTAGAAAGCATGGAATGGCATTACCCAACTCATTAAAATAATCCTTAGAGAACGTGTCATCTGCAGGGTCCAGTTTTGGCCAGACTGTACAACAGGAATGAAAGAGATCTACATTTAAATAGACTACCACAAATGGATACAGTTCATGGATATATTAATAAATTGAAGGAACACAAGTTTTACAGCAGGGAGGTGCAGGGATCCAGATTTAAGGGTAAGGGTTGGGCTTGCAAGTTCAAGTAAGGCCTCCAGGTTTTATGTAACAAATATAACAAGATACCTGGGCTGGAAAGCAGTGGCACCAAGAAACAAAGACAAGCTGCTACCTGTGGAGAGGGGCTGGTATATGTACAGACAGGTCTGATGAGGAAAAATTACCCCATTTGTCAGTTAGGTTGAGAGACTTACAGTTTGGAAAATTGTGATGAAAGAGTAGTCTTTGCTAAATATTGAAGCCAACACATTCCATTTTATGCTTTAGCATACAAATCTGGGGTTAGGATTAGCTTAAGATAAAGTCTGCAACCGAGTGGAAAGAGCTTGCCTGACCAAAACCCCAAAACTGTTATTTCGATCACAGCTGATTTGGCTATGAGCTGACTGGCTGATGAAACAGGCTATGTTCCTGACGTATTAAACCAGTCAGTGACAGTTAGACAAGCCAAGTTGCAGGCAACACAATCACCTGGCTTGAGCTGAAAAGAGACGGGCCAGTTCACAGCACTACAACATCTTCAAATCTCCTTACTTGCTTCAAATCTTTGGTCTGAAGTGAGCTTTTATGAGCAGGCCCCGATGTAACAGTGTTGATATTTTTTAGGACTTCACATAGAGCCAGGCTAGCTGTTTCCCATTCACTATATTTACACGATTTTATAAAAAGTCGATTTATTGTGATAGTCCAACTGAAACTGGACTTTTAAAGTACATGTAAACATGTTAGTTGGACAGAAATCGCACTAAGTTGAATTTCTCAAAGTCGGACTAACACACCTAGATAATGCGGTCAGGGATCGATTTACTCCTGCATGTATACGCCTCAATCTGTGGTGTTCTGCTTATGATTGATAGTCCCTTGACCCAGATCTTGATCAGCATACATTTGTAATGTAAGTCAGGAAGAAAATAAAAAATACCTTAAGCACAAGGGGTAGCACGCATCTAATTTGTACCAAAAGTAAATTGTAGATATGAAATGCACAGCACTGTAAAGTTGTCTTTGTTTTCACCATTCAAAAAAGAACTTGTTTGCTAACTTGGTTGTATCTTGTTAGGTCAACCGGAAGAAGATCCGATAGCAACCAGCTGGACGGGGCATATCGCCACCTACTGTAGCAGAGTCGGACATATTTTCCATCTGTAAAGTGATTCTTCCTTTGCGCTTGTATACTGGAGCAAAAACAGTAGTACAAATAAATGGCTATTCAAGCTTTAAGATCGGTTTAACTGTGCATGTAGATGTACTGACTGCATCACGTATGCTAATCTAGGCTAACCACTACCTGGTTCCTTCTTTGTTCTTAACACACAGTCATTTCTAAGAGTTTACAGACACATTCATGTTTTTGCGTTATGTTCCTAAAAACCTGCAGTCCAGGTTGTAATAACTTCAAAATGTAACATGTGCCAATGCAAGGTAAGTCTTACATGAATGTAATTCTGATTTAAATACATAAAATCATAAATTGTGGGATCTTAACTTGTCCTATCAGGTATGTGGAGCACTGTGATTGACTGTACACAGGAGCAAGGTGACTTCAGGTTGCCTTGTATTTACTGGCATTTACTCTTTACTAATTTTCCTCAGTGCATTTATTCGAGAGTCGCTGTACACTTTCTTTATTCATATGATTTCCAGATTTTTCTCTTGTGATGATATGGAAGAGGTAGTTATGCTGCTGCATGGAGAACCCCCCTCCTCTCCTGACTTGCTATGCTTGCAGATGGGTTGAAAGGGTGAGGAGGTCGCAACCTTCCTGGGGGATGTTTTACGATGACACGGCCGGGAACGTCTGATTTGTCTCCACTGGAGCGTGCTGCCGGTGTCTTCACACCCAGCCAGAGAGAAATAGAGAGATAGAGATAAATAGAGAGAGGACAGAGAGAAAGAGAGTGTGTGCACAAAGGAAGAGTGTCTGTAATGATTTGGGGGGGGGGGTGTTGGACATAGCATGGTGGAGGAGGGTGGGCTGTAAATTAGCTGACTTGACAGACTGATGGCCAGCAGTGTTTCAGAGAACAGCACCCACCTTGACCCCCACTTAGGACGTCCAGCTGAGCCCCAAGGGAGGAGGAAGAGGAGGAGGAGGACTGTGAGCTGTTGGACCTCAGATGTGACCATACAGGCTAACTTCCATCTCTATGCAGCAAACAAACAGACTGGTCACAGTGCATCCATTCAAGTTTCAGTTGCAGTAAATATTTCCACAAGCCACGAACTTTATGTCATATTAATGCTGATTAAAGGCCCAGAATTATATTAAAATACAGTGTTTTACTCATTAACTTTCAGTTTTCCCCATTCAGTTACCCTTCATGTACCTTTAAGTTTGTTAGGGTCATCTTACTCCACTCTGATGGTAAAATGTAAATATTTTATAAATAAATTGTATTGTCATATAAATAATTCTGGAACTGTATGCTATCACCATACATTATAATATTTGATCCCACAGTGACGTGATTTTTATGGATTTTTATGCTCTATTTCTTGAGATAGACATATTGTTAATGTTTTGTGCACTATTTTGGAAGAAATAAGCATGACCATCGAAAAGGTAAATAGATTTCAACCAGAAATCCATGACATGAGTGCTGTGATAAAGGCAGAGTAAAACATTTATTGGGTCGGTTGTGTTACTCATCCAGAAGGAAAAAAAGGAATAAATTAAATTATTAGATTATAATTATTAATACTGGCCTGCGCATATTATGACCCCCCACCCTCCCCTGTCTTTCTTTTATTTTCTTATTTTCTTAGCATTTTGTAATGGATTGAACTCTTAAATCGTAACTTTTAAATCATCTGTGGAATTTTTATACAGTTGCAGTTTCTTATTTATGAATGTCACATACACCAATGTGATTCTGTTTGTGAGAAATGTAAATCACATCTTTCATTGTCACAATATTAACATAAGCTGGCTCCTATTTCCCTTCACCCTATAAGTTTGCAGGCAAACATGATAAAAGCAGCCGCAAGCAATCTCTACCATCCACAAAAACTCACAATATATAGCCGAATAATTTGACGAGTATTAAACAAATAAACGTCACTTTTGGCATTTCATTGATCTGCTCTTTCTCATTTACAATCATGAAGTTCTATAACTGGGAAAGGGATCAAACTCACCTCAAGGGGCTTCAGCTAGGGAGGACAGAGTTATACAAGCCTCAGGGAAACAGAGAATGGTGGCTTCTTTACACGACATTTGTTGGAATGCACTCCCCTGTGGGGCGTACTGTAGGTGGAGGAGTTAGCACCCTGCCGTACACCACCCCAACAACATCTAATAAATCATGTAACCCCCGATACTGGGACACAAACGTGGCAGAATTCTTGTTCTTTTAACATGTCCTATCTCTGCTGGTCACACACAGTCCCATCCTCCTCTTAATGCAAAGACTGACAGACTGATAGATTGGAACTGGGGGTCAGAACTGGGTTAGAGCTCCACGGCTAATACTCATGATTACATATTCATTTAGAAATTGGACCATTTTCATACCAAATATGTTGCCAATGTTCAGTGTCATTGGACATTAACCTTTCACTGCTACCCAGAATAAAGGGACATTTTTTTTGGTTGGCAGTGGTAGGTTACTGATCCTAAATACATAGTCGGGGGGGACCTTGGGATTCATTTTCTGCTAGCCACGTCATTTTCAAGGCAGTATTGTGTCGTTATAGTGCCTCAATGATCTGTGTAGGTGAATTATCAGACTACGTCACACTGTCGTCATGTGGTTTCAACTGCACGTGACAGTTGCAGGAAAAGCAGTTTGTGGTATACATGTCGCGTTGTGCAGTGAGATGTCAAAATCACCAAACAGTTCAAAAAGCCCCTAAATTTCACACAGCACCATCAAATCACACGACTTTTCACGCTGATGGCAGACATTTTTGGTTGAAAGTTCTCAGAAAAGATGATTGGAATGATAACCAAATTAAAAATGGTCAACTTTGCAGTGCTCATTTCATTTCATATCAGTAAGCTAACATTCAATAAGCCACTTTGTTGTGAAATGCGGACAGCAGTTTAAAACTTAAACCTAACAGTTTAATATTGGAGTTGTTCAATAGCCCTCCTCACCTCTTTGGGCTTTCTGCAACTGAGGTGCGTGCACATCCCCAGTGTTTACTAACACAGAGTTGGTCTCTAAAATGACAGGTTAACATGGAGCCTAATATTCTGATTAAAAACCGTGTAAAAGTCTAAACAGAGTAAAAATGCTATATTATATAGACAAAGCCTCAATCAGAATAAACAGATCCAAACAGAATGATACTGTACTTCTATCAGTTGCAGAGGGGCAGTTTAAACCATTTCCTGAACTCATCGAAAGAAGAATTGTATAATGTACAGTGAAACCATTTACCTTCTGGCCTCATTCTTGCTGTGCACGCCCTCTGTCTTGATGTGAATTCATGATGACATACCCTTTGTTTGACTTCAGGATGCCAAAGGTCATCGTACAAGACAATGGCAATAGACAAAATACAGAGATCGGGAGCTCTCTCAAGTCATATATCCCTCCAGCAGTACACACAATTTTGTGAATGATTGGTGTGCAATCTAAAAGTTTTGCTTTCGTTCAAAGTCAGAAATTTCCAAAAGCACAACTCTCTCCCAACCATCTTTGCTGTGGACCTCCATCCACAGCTTTCTGATTGTGAAAACAGTCAGGGGCAAAAAGGTTATGCATCGCAAAGTACTATCACCAAAAAGGCCTTCTTGTGTTCACTTTCTCCCCTTTACTGCTTCCAGTCAAAGTGCATTATTAACAAGCTGTTGTTTGATTGAGATCTTCATTAATTGCAACTATTGCGTCTTCACCGCTGAAAAATCTCAAGATTATTTATCATTTAACATCTTTTCGACATTAAGCCGGCAAGGAAGATAGTGACAACACGTCCAGTTTCGTGCGTTTTATTTAGTGTAGCTGTCCCTAACAACTACACCACAGTCTGGGAGAATTTTTGCTGGTCCTCTTGCTCACTCACTGTCCCTTTTTTTCTTTTATCCGCAACTCTATGAAGTTTGTAGAGACTGTTTAGCTCACTTATGTGCTGATGACGATGGCTGGGGCTCGTCAAACAGAGGAGAGAATAGCATGTGCATTATGGATAATCTTGGAATCTTTGATGAATAACACAAATATACAGAATAAATGCTCATAAATCGTATGCTAGCAATCAATGGCAGGCACCAACAGAGTGTGTGTGTGTGTGTGTGTGTGTGTGTGTGTGTGTTCCATCCTGCAGCCTTTGAATGAATTCCGCACTCAGCAGAGACTCTGGTTTCTTTTGTGCCCTTCACTTTCTCTTCTTTCCCCTTCTCCTCTCTTTGTGTTCATGAAGTAAAGTAGAGGAGAAACGAGGGGAAAGTAGTCAGACAGCTGCAGCTGTCATGGTTTGTGTTCTGGTTCAGTTACTTCCTGTTCTATTTTGATAGTCTTTCCTTGTATTTTTTTTTTTAACTTCCTGTTCTTGTTTCATTCCTGTTTGTCCATGTCTCCTGTGTTTGATTAGTTAATTATTTTTAAATGGATTTTGTTCAGGTTATTTTTCTGTTGCCAGTTCATCACTGAGCCTTGTGTGCCAAGGGCTCTAGCTTTGTATTTAGAATTTTGGCTGATCATAACTGAACTTTTGTTTCTTGTTGGCTCATCATGTGTCTTTTGGACTGACTACATCAGGGTTTGACCCTTATTAAGCCTCTACCTCTGTATGCTATATTAAAATTGTTGGACTGTACCTGCTTTGCCTCTCCTGTCTGCATCTGAGTCCAGTTTCTTGTGTTCCCCGTTTCCCTATTTACACAAGTGGGACGATAATACTGATCATTTTAAGAACTCAGGGACATGCCACATGGGTATTCACTTTCAATTGCAAGTGAATCTGAATGCTAGTTCGTCACTATTGTCTGTAGTAGACCTATTCAAATGGTGGCCTGCGGGCCACTTGCGTCCTAGAAGCAACCCGTGAGTGGCCCAGCCAGAAAAGCAGAGATAAACTGAGAAAAACATGTTGTGCTAGCCAAAAGAAATTCCTGAAGATGTTGAATGCAACACTCTGCGTGGCCATGCAACATTCTACCCACAATAGAGTGCGTTGTTGTGAATGTGTGTCTAGTAGTAGTAGTCCTTTAATACAACCTCTAAAAAACGTAAAATTGGCAATAAAAATCTGCCCGGACTGAAAAATACTTGTTAATTTAACGCCAGATGCTTACCGGCTGCAGAAAATGCCTGGCCTAGCCAAATTTCTTGGTTTTAAAATTTGGCCCAATTGAATTTGTAACTGAATTGCCCTGGTCTAGTGCAACAGTTGACAATGGCAGGTATGGAACTATTGCATCATTCCAAGTATGAGGGGCAGTCATCACTGCGATATGAGAGTTCAGTCTACTCAAGACTCCACTCAGGAGAATCCTAATGTCTTTTAAAAATACCTAGTA
Organism: Naso vlamingii; assembly: GCA_029822935.1. Classification (NCBI taxonomy): domain Eukaryota; kingdom Metazoa; phylum Chordata; class Actinopteri; order Acanthuriformes; family Acanthuridae; genus Naso; species Naso vlamingii. Next base: position 1,460,573 of record JAPQLA010000023.1, on the reverse strand, counting down.
TGGCTTATCAGCTTACACTTGACGTGCATTGAAATGATTCAGTCTGAACAGTAGCAGGGACAAGAATACCCACTGGTGATTAAACATGAGTGACCATCAAAAGCAGAGTCCCCCCTTCCAGCCATTAGCAGGAAATAATGTCACTGTGAGGGTCTTGAAAGTCCCCAAATCTAGTTAAACAGTCCCCATCTTGGCAACATTTTCTGGGAGACTACAGTTTGTCTTCCATGTGAATCTGAAAGTGAAACCAAAAGTCTGAAATCAATGATTTCTAAATTCCTTAACCTGACCACCCAACCACTACCAGTATGTTTCTGGAAAATCAGTAAAGACAAACAGAGCAGCATTTAGTTTTAGTTTTAATAAACTTTGATGTTGTGTAGATTTTTCTCAGGCACACAGACATGGATGTGTGTAAACGTCAGGGCCCTGCGAGGCCCTTCGGCCTTTAGCCAGTGTTGGGCTGTTGAGTTTATGTGGCCCTGTTGTGTTGTGTCCTGCATCATTGCCCAGCCTTTGTCAGTGACTTTTCACCAACTGGTCATGTTTAATCTGAGAAGGCACTGAAAGAAAACACTCAGGTAAATAAATCAGTGCATGAAAAGAGAAACAGAAATGAGGGAAGCAAGCAGGGCACACACACAAGGTTCTTCTCACGTTTCATTGATCATTCCAGTACACAAAAATCTTCACAAAGACCTGATCTACTGGAATGAAGAAGGTAAAGACCAGCTGATCAGCATTCAAAGGAAGACAACTATGTTCAATATGACAGAAAAATGTTGACAGACAGCAACAGTTTGGACATCTGCAGTGAAGTGTTCCTGCTTCCCTTTTGGAACAATAAATATATTGCCACCTGCTGGTATGGAGAGTTATTTCCTCTCAAACAGCTGCAGAACATGAATTATAACTGGCTTTTGGCTAAAGTCTTTGCGGTAACTTGCAACCGTTAAGCCCAGACACATGGCAACATGAGGCAATGCAACATTCAGCCCTAGATACTGCTATTTTTTCTGTAGGTTTTGGTGTGTCTGGGGCGTAACACTGCTGGTGAAAGTTCACCTTACTGGTCGTCTGCATGTATAACTCTGCAATCAAAGCGACTCTATTGGATCCTAGTCTTGAACACATTCCAAAGCCGATTTAAACATGACTTCAGTTGAACTTGGCATTTTGTTGTAAATATTCCCTGTGTCACTTACAGGTAGATGATTGGATAGGCTCAGCCCCTGCTTTCTGTAACACTGCAGCCCACCATGAATCAAGCACACAGCCAATTCACGGGGGAGCCATCACTGGGAATATATATCAGCTCCTGGGTTACTTTGTATTGTAATACATGCATGGTGCTGCTAAAGAATATCCCAGCCTGTATTCTGGCAGAATGAACAAAAAGGGAAGCAGAGGAAAGAGTCTGGTGCAGATTCAGGGGAAAGTAGCGTAATTAGAAAGAGATGGGATCGGGGGAAGTTCGGTTGCTCGAGATGTGAAATCAAATTTCTATATAATGTCATTTAAATCCAGTGATCCAGGAATTGTGTTTGAACTCAGATTATCAGAATCATCAGCCCATGAATGCCTAAGATCCCTGCCAATGTTTGCCTGTGTGTGTGTGTGTGTGTGTGTGTGGAAGAGGGGGGAGGGATTTAGTGTTCCTCAAGTTCACAAGTTGAAGCTTTTTGGGGAATGATTATGGTGTGAAGAAAAGATGAAATCCATTTAAAGCTGAATAAAAAGAGCAGGAGGGAATAAAGGGAAGTTTTGAAGACAGCACTGAAATTTAAAACAAAATAAATCTGTAGACAAAATAAATGAGAACAAATTTAAGCAGAAAACCTATCTTTGCTTGCAATCTCCAAAATTTTAAAAGCAACAAACAAGTAAGAAAGGATTTTATTATTATCATTATTATTATTTAATTTTGTCTGCTGGCATGCCATGCTATTGTGCGCTCCTTGCAGGTGTGTAGTCTTAAATGATGAAATAAGAAATCAGAAGCCGCATTAGTTTCACGTAAGGAATTCTGTGTGTCCTGATGGTGAATGAATTATGTAGAAGCATGAATTCATTCTGCATGTCCGTTGAGGCCAATAAAGTTTGTTGGCTTAGTAACTCTTCAGGGAAAAGGAGAAATTCAAGGAGATCAAATTTATGATCAAGGAAAAAGTTCAGTTTTTCACTTGGATGATGAAATGAGACAACACAACTTTATTAATCCCCTTTGAACAATGACAAAACATGAAAAAATACGAAAGGGGACTGATGTGCCAGAACCGAAGACATCCATATGACTAGCTAAGAATTTTTGTTTGTTTTTGTTTTTCTTTTTAAATTTTTTTTGTTTTCATTTTGCTCTTTTTGACCTATTTTTCCCTTCTCCTGAGGCATGATTATTTATGATAGCACACACTAAACACACTAAACATTGTAAAAATACATGCAGGGATTGGATAAAGCACAGTGGACCTTGAAATAATCACCACCCATGGTATCTCCTGAACACTGAACCAGACCAGCCGCACCAAGCGTCAAAGCATGCAGTGGTCAGTGCTTAGTGAACCCTGCTTAGACTTCAGGCTGTACCCTCACCCGCACTACTTTTGGCTAATGTCCAGACGCAAGAAAATAAAATGGATGGAATGGGACTCAGCAGGAGGAAATCACACCACACTATAAAAAAAGTTACAGTCAAATTTAACTTACTGTAATTATATTTACAGTAAAAATATTTTACTTGTATTTATAGTAGTTTTACAGTACTAGTTTGTTTATCGTAATTCTTTTTAAATTGCTGATTTTTTTTGTTTGCAGCTCAGTTCCTTTCTGTATAATCCAATCCAACTTTATTTGTAAAGCACCTTAAAACAACCACAGTGGACCAAAGTGCTGTACAGAAGAAATAAATA
>JAPQLA010000023.1:1445950-1457564 GCA_029822935.1 Naso vlamingii | reverse complement strand
TATTTTATACTTAGTTTGAATTACTCCAAAGTCCATTTGGACTCTGAGTTTAAAAAAACAGTTTGAATAAATGAAGCTAAATTAGTTTTAGCAGTCTAATGTGAAACACACATTTAATAGCTAATTAGAAATATTTGTGCCCTGATGATTTTGCAATGACGTATATGAGCAGTCTTAGGAAGAACTTTGCATCACGCAACAGTTAAAAACTTATGAAAGGTTTTCAATGTGCGGATCTCTCTCTTTATTCAACTCGACCGCAGGTGTTTTTGTGATCCAGCACTCATCATCTGTGTCTATGTTTCTTTTATTATCTTTGCATTGACATTAGGCATAAATGCTTTATGCATTCACACAGTCAGCGATTCTTTTTTTCGGATCTTTCTGTGTCTGACGGCTGAAGTTGCTTTTTGTCTGAATTATTAGTTTGCTTCTCGTATTTAAAACATGCCGCTCTGCTGCCAGTAACTGCTCAGTCCATGTTTGTGATTGGTCATACGCTGCAAACCCCGCCTCTTTTATGTGAACGCGTTCATGTGTAAATGAGAAAAACCTGAGTTTGTTTACCGAATTGATAACCTGCTTTGTGTGACCGATTAGCTGGATTGCTTTTGTTTGGTTTAGTGAAGCCGGGTAACGCAAAGAGATCCAGGACATGTTGAACTCACTTCGTAGTACAGGGCCCTGGTCATCAAGACGTCAACACAAGGGAGCCTCTCATCTTTGCTGTGACACATTAGATGTCAGAATACTTATTACAGGGAAGGCATCTCTCCAGGAGGGCAACTGAAGATCACTTTGAGGTTTAGATGCTGTTAGGGCTTGAAAGCACTGCAACTGACCAATCGTCCTCCAACACGGAAAAATCACAAACTGAATCACCAAACAATCATCTGTGTTTGTTTGAGAATGTTTGATTCGTATGCTCCAAGATTAAGGGTTTAAGAACTCATCTTGCTCTCTTTCAAGTCGCCTCTCTATTGTCTGTTTGCCTATTGACAACGGAATCTAGCTTACCTAAATTTCTGTGACAAAGTCAGGGGAAATTATTTTTGTTGCAAAGCAGGCTGTGTACTTGTGACATCCCCTGTGGTCATTAATGTCGAGAATATACTCAGTTTGTTACTACTTCATTAGGTACACCGATCTAACTCTGATGAAGTTTAATACATCAGTTTCACATGAAATCCTCACGAGTTACAGAGGTGATCGGTTATGTGGCCATCGTTCCTTGATATAAATGAGGTGTATACTAAGTATTAGAAAATCTGTCATTCAAACACAGTTCAGTTCATCAGCACCACAAACTCCATCCTGACACAGCTGAATCAACAACTTATCTAACAGCTTTAATAAAAAAGTGAACATTATAGCCTTCACGAAGGGATGAATCATTGCAGGAATGTTGGATTAGACTGCATTATTTTTAGCTCGGTAGTTTCTATGTAGGGCACAAAACATGCAAAAGCACCGGAAGTGTTTTCATAGATACAAAGCAAAATGCTTAATGATTTTAGGAGAAAAAAAAACAAATATTTGTAGAATATTCATAAAACATTATTTTTGCTGTTTGACAAGAGAGAAAAAAGTTTTTCTGGAACTTTTAAATGCTTTGTAAAGTCTTCCTTAGCAAGACCTACCTATCTGATTGACAACTATGTAAATTCTATCTGCTAAAAAGAGCTTCAGTAAGGGCTAGTGGTGAAGAAATCCTTCTAACTTCTGTTTTAAGCAGTGCTGTCGCAAGAGGGTTTCAAGTCAACGTGCGCGGCCCCGCTCACATGCAGGTGCATTAGTCACGGTCACGCCGTACATACAGCTTGTTCTGGTTCTACTGCACAGAAATCTCAGTGAAATGTATTTTTAGACAAAAACAGTGTTATCAGACAAATAATCTTCTTTGCTTCATAGCATCAAGTCAGCTCAAGTGTCACTTTATTTGGCATGCTGAAGTATGACAATGTTGCAAACTACAATTTAACATTTCAAGTATACCATTCAGACTTAAGATCACTTTTAGACCCCTGTAGCCTACAGTCCAATGCATAGGAATATTCCAGATGTAGCCTATACACTGCCTGTAAAATAATTAAGTGTCACAGCAGGTCAATGAGTGAGCATGCACAGTAGCAGAGCTCTGGAACAAGCTCACCTAATAACCTGATGGGTTTCATTATGGACATTTTGAGTTGTCAGAGCAGGAAAAGCACAGGTGAAATCAATGAAACTAATGATGGATGCTTTAATTCAGGTGAGCTTGTTCCAGAGTCCTGTGCTACTGCTCATGCTCACTCATTGACCTGGCCTGCTGTGACACTTAGTGGAATGAAGCCAATTGTTGGTCACACCTGTGTTGGTCCTCAAGATGTCTGCTGTGGAACCCACGGATAGGCAGGATTTTTTCGCATAAAACAATATCATGTGCACGCTGTGTAAGTTCATCACTTCTTGCCATAGACTTTCAAAAGAAAATAAATAGGTAATAAATCGGTTTACACCCACTATTGATGATCATCACCTATTTTGACAAATTTCTATGGAAAAATTACTGGTTAACTAAAGTGTTACATTAGCAGTCTGCCACAGTTTATATAATATTTTATAATACATTGTATTATAACATATTATTATATCTGCTGCCAGGTGTATCCCAGTCTCTCGATGTCTGCTTGGAGATCCCGTTGCCAGGTGTTCTTTGGCCGGCCTCTTTTTCTCTTTCCTCGGGGGTTCCAAGTCAGGGCCTGCCTGGTGGTGTTTGACGCTGGCTAGTGTGTGTCCTGTCCATCTCCATCTTCTTTTTCCAATTTCGTCCATTACTGGTATTTGTTTTGTCTTTGTCCACATGTCATTGTTGCTGATCCTGTCTGGCCAGTGTATATTCAGGATTCTTCTCAGGCAGTTGTTGATGAATGTTGGTTGTGGTCTTTGTTGGTTGTGGACAGAGAACTCTGGAGGTCCCTTCTCAATGGCCTATAGCCTGGAAGGGGTGATAGGCGTAAGTAAGTAAGTAACATACTATGGGCAGGATTTTTGTTTTATACTAGTCAGAGTACGCACAACCTATTGCGGTGTACTATAGGCCTAATTAAAAAAAAAATCATATGGACTCAGTCTGACTCCCCATTCACATTGATTAAAGTGACTATAAGGAACTTTCAGTTTTTGCTGATTCTAGCGGCCCCTCAGGACAGAAGCTTTAGTGACACAAGCGCCTACTGTCGTTAAGATCTTTGCTAGTGCGTTCCAAGCAGGCACCACTCAACATAACACCAGCAACACGTACATTTGTTTTAAAAGTGAGTAAAAGAGAGACTACAGGATGGATCGCGATGAGGTAATGTATTTATATGTGACTGAGAAATAATTTATAAGACAGTTGTATGGCAGTAATGTCCCCTGAGACCTATGACCTCTGTTTTCTGTAGGCTAACATTACACAGCCATTTGCATTAACATTACATGATAAGGTGCAAACTAGCAGCCATAGGCATGAAATATAATTAATTAATTTTTAATCATCAGAGGAATCATGAGACTGTTTCATAAATACTAAAAAGTTCCTCATAGTCACTTTAAGTGAAGGTCACTTTCCTTTCCTTTTTGGCCACAAACTCAGCAATAAAATTCTTATAATCCAGCCAGATGCGACATCTTTTTTGACTGACAGAAGGGCGCGCTGGCATAGTCTCTCCTGCAACATGGAGGAGGGCAAACAGTTTAATACTCATAAGCTTCGATCACTAGATGCCAGTGGTACCGGGATTGACAATAGGATCCTGAGAGCAAATCTCACAGTTATGAAAGGTCAAAGGAAGTGTCCTGTGGTTGTTTTCTTTGGAATTATTCCTCAATTAATGGGAGAGGTCCAGTCTGCAGGCCATGCGCAAGGCCCCCTAGAGGCGCACGGCACTGTGCGGTCACACGCTTTGCACAGCCCATCCAATGGTGCTGGTTTCAAGAATGACTTTCACACTCCACATTAAAATCCCACTGAATGTTATATTTGCATTTGGAAATGTCCCTTCATATCAGCAGTGGGACTTCTATTTTGAATGATTGCATCATTGCACATGAGCGAGAATGCAGCACGTCTTACAGAGAAACTGTCTCTGGTCTTTCCTGTGTGATATAAGAGGAGGGGTGAGCAGCAGCTCACACCTCGGCCCCAGCGTGCTGAGCTGACAATAAAACAGAGGAAGCTCTCAGTGGAGCCTACAGGTGTGCTGCATTGTCTTTCCTGTGTGACAGCCTTGAAAGGAGAACATGCTACTCACTGTGGCGAGCCTGATTGTAGTGGCGTTATCGACCAGCTCCCTGGTGTAATTCCAAGATACAGAGCGGCTGAGACAAACACAGGTAAAAACACTGAATCTTTTATCTCCACCAAGCAGCCGACGGCAGGTTGAGAGTTCTCCTTTTCCCTTAAGCCAAAACACTGACTACTGGCAGTGATGCAGCTGTTATGTACTTCTTCCTACTAGTCCAAATACACGCCTTAAACTCATTCAGTTGTTGTGAGCATAGATCTGTAGAGAAGAATATCAATGCAATTCAAAAACCAGTTTCAAAGGAGATTCAAGTCGAGACAAAGACCAGAGCAAATCAAGATCACAGCAGACATAAACACAGCAAATCAAAGACTTCTGGTTGCACCAAGATGTACATCTGTCTTTAAACCCACCTTGTGTACCTTTAGACATCAGTTTTAGAATGCATAAAAGATGACAGGCAGGGGATCTTACAAGTATTCATTGGCTTCCTCTTTTTCCTGTAGCATTTTAGTTTAGTTGCAGTGTGTACTGTACAATGACTATATGTTTACATCCGTTGACTAATTTGCAATAGATCATAGTGACATCTTAACAGACAATATATAAAAAGTTGGACTATGATCAGATAAATTTCTGCAGTAAACAAAGTGAAGGTGTAAACAGCATTAAAATATAAAAGAAATAGAGAATGCATTATGTGGCTTGTCGGGTGAAAATTCAGCTGTTCAGCACTCGTTTGTTTTTTGACTGCAGAAAGCTGAATGGAGCACTGGCAGATTCGGGGTGAGATTGGGCAGAGCCATCTAATGTTAGAAAAAACACTGCGAAAGTGCCCTCCTGGATGCCCATATGGTAGGTGAGACGTCATGAAACGCTGTCTAGGATGCCCTTTCAGTGGACAAAAGGTGGTAAAGTGCCCGATGACTTTTTGTGCACTGGTGCCCCACAGCATGTTGTATAGTGCCCCATACAACATGTGCCCTTTTTACCATTTTTGCCCCTTCTTGTCAAACATCCTGAGTTTGCCTGTGGAATAGAGTGTATTACTATTTGTAAAATTTTGAAATTTGATGTGAATTTAGCATTATTAAAATGTGTTTGTGACAAGTTGCTGCAATGAGACCATACGTTTGAGCTGGAGGACTCAAATCCACCAAGGAGTGATACTATGTGGGTCTACAGGTGAGTGAAATGGTCATTTGGAGCACTGGAGAGTTTGAGTACGTAGTTTTTTTAATGTCCACCTCATTCATGCCTTTTATCTGACCTTTTGCTGTCTGTTCTATTCCACTGCATCTCCTTTACTTTCTTGTCTCCCTTTCTCTCCTTTCCCGCCTTTTTTTTTGTCTGTCTCATTTCATCTCTCCACTCACACCTCCTCTGTCTCGTCATTGTGCCTTGCACTCCAGCCCTCCGTAAAGAAGAAAATGGGAAATGGCAAATCCTACAGCTTCTTACGGCATCCATGTTTACCAACCCATAATGCCGTTCTCAGATTTGTTCAGCTCCCAAGATCACTCCTTGTGTGCATGTATCCCTCCACCCCCACCTCCCCCTCCCTCCACCTTTCCCTTATCGCCCAACAAAGGCAGCGGATGCTGTATTTTCAGCTGCAAAACCTCATGAAATGTTACCCCCATCCCCACCACTGCCTGATTGTTATAGTGGTAAGTATGCTGAGGGGAGTCTGCCAGAAGCTGCATACATACAGAGAGAGAGAGAGAGAAAGAGAAAGAGAGAAAGAGAGAGAGAGAGAGAGGGAAATGCCTGTCAATGCTGCATCCCCACAACCAATAACTCAAGATTAGGCACCGCTCTGAGCTATGAGGGATTTCAGCAAGACACCTTCTTTTACCTTGATGGGTGGTGGTGGGGTTTAGGTGAGGGTGACGGCTGAGAAGAAATAACACAAAAAGAAATATAATCTGCATCTATTCATCGTTAAAGAACAGCGTGGAAAGTTGCGGATGTCACTGCTGGGTTCTTCATTGATACCTTGCCAATGCTGGATGGGTAATTGAAGTCTGGGGTTTTTCAAAGGGGACGTGCATGGCAGGGGGGTGGGGGTGGGGTTATAATACCTAGGTGGAATGAAAGGCTGTGTTATGTCTGCCAAAACACTCCAGCCAGTGCTTTAGGCCTCTTTAGGAGCTGAGCATAGAGAGCAGACAATGCTATTTTGCAGTTCTTTGTAGACTTCAGTCATCCAGACAGACCTGCAATTCAAATAAATGAGAAATGAAAGAGATGAAAACAGACTGGCTAGGATGTAACAAGTTGACCCTGCAGAGCAGCTTGGTCTTCAGAACAACATACAGTACGTTTATATGTTTGCAGCTACAATGTGCAGATACGGGGGCTGTTTTTAACTGCGATTAATAGCAGAACTTCAACATAGTCACGATTCATTGCATTTTTTATTGCATTTTTAAAATTATATTATTTTGCATTTCACAGCAGATTTTAAGTCCATATTAACAATTTAAAGCAATTCTTACAAGTATAACGTGATTGGGAATCACATGCAAGCTGGAGAACGTCTCATGCATAAGTCTTGTGCAGCAGCATGGAATAGATGGGCCAAAAAATAAAAAATGAAATAAAATAAAATAAAATAAATAAAGATAGAGAGACAGGCAAATCTCGACCAAAGCTAATTAGCTTAGCTCAAACACTGGTAGTCTATAGGAAGTATTAGCCTGCCTCCGCCCAGAGTCATCAGATTAGCTTTCAACAACTCTAAACAGTCCTGTGTTCTTGTTGTGACTTGTTTATTTACCATGTAATGTTATTTTTAGACTCAGATTAGTACTTTATGTAATTTTTTCTTAAAAGACATACTGTTCTGTTGACCGGCTTACAAGCACATCACATAAAGTGCTAATGTTTTAACACTGACAGCCCTACAGCTACTATATACAGCTGCCCTTTATTTTGACAGAGTTACTACATGAATTTACACTAGTTACCTCCCTTTAAAGTAGCTTGCATTGTCAGTGGACATGCACATGCACAAAGTATCCCAAAATATCCAGCAGTTATGTTCCTACTATGAGAGCAACACGTCCACATACCTAAATGATAGAAGAGGTTGATTGCCAGTGACTTGAAGTATATGACTTTTGGAGAATGCCAGCAACAGTTGCACACACATCCTGTGATGTTTGCAGTTTGGTAAGGTGTAGAATAAGATCGTGGTTTAGGTTAAATTACACAAGTCAGGGTTAGTAATGAATCACAAGTTACATACAAGTTAACTTACCTTATATGACCCAAGTAAAAGGGTAACTTGCTGATTAGCAATTAGCTTTGAATCGATACAAAATCAGCAGCATATAACAATGAATGTTGTTTATCTTCCTTCAATCTTCTATCGGTCTAGCTCTCCTGGTATCTTCTGTGCTAAAATCTCCTCGTACGATGTCAAATACCATGTTTGATGTCATTTGTGGAGGTTTGGGCTGGCCTGCTCTGAACTACAACTTTGCACTCCAGGCAAGCAATTGCCTTGTTTGAATTTCAGGCTCTGGCGGCTAAAACCTCTCGTTATTGAAAACTACACAATGTTAAATAAAAGTAATGTTCCAATGCAATGGATAACAACCTTGGCGACCTGGCGAGTACTGTTTTTTTGTGAGTAGTACATGAAGAGAGGAAGAATAGCAGCCTCCCTTAGAAGTCTTTTTACCAATCTGTGTGGTGCTGACCTGGAACTCAGAAGCCTCTGTACAACACAACACAACACATTAAAAACACAGTGGACAAAAGCGCTAAAACCTGATGTAAATAGCTTGTATCACAACACAATATAACAACATCTATTTGATTACTTAGCAGCTTGTAGAAAAATAAACATTAACAGTGCCACTCATCTATCTGTAGGCCAGCCATTGCTGGAGTCATTGTCTCCGGCTGTGACAGGCCGTAGTTTCACTTTTAGCAGTATAGCACCAGGATGCCGGCTGTACCGTTTGTAACATTACTCAATGATAATGTGACATTATTTCGAGCGAAAAACATCTGGTTGTCTCTTTCAACAATGCATGGTGGCTCGAACTCACAACACAATCAACATTATGTGATAATTTTGCAGCTTTATCTTTGGGTACACAGGCCGAAGTTACGGGTGTAGAGGTTAGCTCACGCTAACTGCTTCTTGCATCTACTTGATAATAATGTGGCGTTATTTCAAGCGATAAAAGGCTAATTGTCTCTTTCCAGGATGCATAGTGGGTCAGAATACAACAACATCTATGTGATTATTTTACAGTTGCACAACTCTTTTGCATGCTGCAACCCAGAGCTTGCGTGCAATGCATCCTGGTACATGTGGTCACTGCAAGATTGGTAGTGTGAGCAGGACAAACTCAGAAAACTTAGCTTTCTCTGTCAGTATAGCACAAACTGAGGATTTATTGCTTCAGTTGACTATTTACCATCAACACTGATCGAACATCTATATGAAAAGTGGAGTTCTCCTTAAAGGTTGCACATGGGACATTAGCAGTGGTCTTCTGAATAAAAGTCCTGTGTTTGTTTGACCCATTCATCTATCCCACCTTTTAGGGTAGGGCTAGGTATTTAAGTTCAATACTGTTAGGTATCGACTGAATTGCCCCAATACCATTGAATATCAAAAATGTCTTAGGCCTGACTTTTGGGTTGATAGATTGACTAAAATCTATCTAAAAAAAAAAAAAAAAACACTGCAGAGAGAAACCTATTGGATTTTTAAATTGTATCTTTTATTATCGGCCTTTCCTGGTTTGAATGAGAAAATAGGTTATATACCTTTTTCATAAACAATTTTATGATTGTTATAGAATAACATTGTGTTAAAAAATACTTTTTAATCATCTTTATAGTATACTATTTTGCAGTAGTACAGAAGAAATTAAACTCATTGTTACTGACAACCAAAGTATACAGTACCTGCACTGTTAGATGTGATTCAAATTGCAATTTTAGACGCCTAAATGTTCATAAAAATATCTACAATAGAATTAGAAGTCTTTTTCTGACAGCAAAAAGGAAATGACTTTTTAATTTCAATCTTTAAAATCTGCCTATTTTATACCAAATAAGAGAGCATTTACTGAAATCAAAACTAAAATAGGCAGTATACTTTTAATAGAGTATGGTAAGATGCCATAGATGCTTGAATGACTTCTGTTTATTTTCTACCTTCTCCCTTGTTTACATCTTCTCATTTCCTGGCAATTTTCCCTGTGTGAGATTACTCTCCACACTCAGCACGGCTGGTGGTTTCTTAGACCAAAACAAGATGTGCCGTCGACTGAATTTCAATTAATACACCTCCGGGATTTTCTTCACTTGATAGGAAGGTCTGTAAAACAAATTAGTTTGGCAGCCTGCTCTAAAAAAAGGAGCAACGCTGAGGATGTGAGTGGGAAAACTGGGAGCAAAGAGGTCCTGAATGGTTATTTGTTTGAGCTGAAATGACTTTTTGTTTTATCTGGTTTGTTATAACTCATATAACTGTCATAAATGTGATGACACCACACATACACACAATGAAACACACACACAAACACTGAATACAACAGGCCCAGTGCATGTTCGGCAACACAAGGGAAGCTGGGCAGCAGCCTGCATATACACACTGTTTGTTTTGGACTCAGTGCTGTCTCATTTACACGTGTTAATTGCAGCTAATTGGTTCTAATTAGATGAACAGGAAACCCTCTGGGACCACTCATACCTTTAATTTGAAGTAAATATCATTAATTAACATATGCTAATTCCAAGCCAATTAACATTGATTAAGAGATGCCAGCAACAAGGGGGGGGGGGGGAGCTTCCAACTATCAAAAATTACTAATGACTCAGCAAGAGTGGAGAGACGAAACGTCATGTTGGACGTCAGGAAGTATGGGCCTGAGTCCAGGCACGACTGGCAACCTTGGCCCCTGGTCCCGCCACCTTGCGTGGGGTCACACTGTGGCCACTACCATGGCTACCATTCCCTCCATGCCCACTGTACCCACAGTGTCTGCCATGTATAATACTCACTGTGCCCACCATCTGCCAGTCCCACTGTTCCCACCACGTCCGCCGTACCCTCCATGATGTCCATACACACTCTGCCTAGCACACTCATAACCACCAACCCCCCATGATCACCATTCTCACTGTATCCAGTGTCTCTATACCTCCACCATACCTGCCATGTTTAGTTCGCTTGCCATACCCATCAGTTTACTCAGCATAAGTATAATGCCAAACCCAACCTGCCCTGCTCGCTGCACCAAAGCCGCCAGGCTCACCATGCCCACGGTACCTATTGTGCATGCTCTGTGGTACACCTGCACAGGAAACATCCCCGCTGGCTCTGCAGACAGAGGGCATGTGTCTGCTAGGCGATTGAACAGGAGAGATTAGAGGGCTTACTGCTGAGAGAGGGAACAGAGAGACAGAGGGGGAGGAGGGGGACAGATAGAGAGAGAGAGTGAGAGATGGAGTGAGACAGAAGGAGGGAGACAGTGATGATGAGGGCTAGAGAGGAATGAGAATTATAGAGTGGAGCAACATACAAGCAAGCAGAACACACTCATGTTATGTGGAGACAGTTCGAGAGGTCAAAATATAACTATAACTATATGACTGTTGTGACTCTTCATTTACGTGGGTAGTAGAGCTGACATGCATAACTGATTAATCAGTTTGGTTGATAACAGAAATTAATTTGAAACAATTTTGATTATTAAATAAGAAAAATAATCCAAATCATTATTTACTTTAAATGTAAATCTATGTATGTTGGCAATTTTAATCTCTAGTGATTGTAAACTGAATATCTTTATATTTTGCACTGTTGGAACAACAAAGACAAGATGCTTGAAAATGTCAAATAATAATTAAAACATTTAATACAGAAAATGATGTTCAGTATATTTGATGAGGGAAACAAATCTTAGTTGCAGCTGTAACACAACAACATCTTTTTCATAGAAAACAAATCAGTTGAAACAGAGTAGCAGAGACTGTATGTTGGAAAATGCTTTTGAGTTCAAATTCACCTGCACTGCCCTACAAGGAAATACTTGACAAGAGCCCAGAAGGCTTTGTAAAAGTTTCTGACACATTAAAGTTTACTGTAGTTATACGATAACATTGAGTCTCGTTCATTTACACCTTCTCCCTTTGGTCCAGCCTCTCCTCCGTCTTCTTTCCTCCCACTGCGTCCCATTCATCTAATCACTGCCTGCGCTCTGTCCCTCTATCTCATCTATTGCACCTCTATCACCTATTCAAAAGCAATGCTTTTCCTCATTGCTCTTTGTAATCATTTCGCAGGTGCCCTCCGCCACCCAAACTCCACC
>JAPQLA010000023.1:1411032-1426253 GCA_029822935.1 Naso vlamingii | reverse complement strand
CAGAGGAGTTGGATTTTGTCCTAAATTACCCATTTAATGTCCTACTATCAGAATATAGTGACAGTTCCAGCAAATATAACTGAATAATTGTTAATAATTCCTACCTACTGAAGCTTTAATGGCTAACAGCACTGAAAGAGACAAAAAACAACCTGCCTTTGTCTGATCAGCAGCCACTTGCTGCTGTGGCTGTCAAACACTTCCTGCAGTGCATTTTTTGAATTTTGTATCTCTGGGAACATAAACACCAACACTATAAACACTGATGAATTCACTGGCAGGTAAAATGGTCGACATCTCAGCATCAGAAATGTGTCATCTGGTAAACCTTGTCCATCTGCTTTGACTGCACCTGAGCACCAAGCACTATTCATACAGACACAGAGCCCTCCTCCTCTCTGCCTACGACTCGTCGAGTCTTGTATCCTGTCTACTCTGAATTGGTCAGACCCATCTAATGCAGTAGCTTCATCGGCGGGGGTTGACCACGTCTCGATATGTGCACAACAAGAGTTAGCCTGAGCTGTACGTCCATCCTATTTTCCTGAGATTTTACGATTGACAGAAGACAGCTTGACAAAGTTACATCTTTAAGTCCATCTCTGATGTCACCTCTTTGTCTTTGGTGGGCGTGTCTCTTTCTGCAACGCCTGGTCCCATTGATCTGACTTTGCTGGTTGGCAAGTGCTGGATGCCATGGGTGGAGATTGTCCCACAGTCAGCTGCACTCAGTACAAATCTCACACATCTTTTTCTGTGGTACACAATCCGTGCTTGCATATAAAGGATCAAAACAATGAAAAGATCAACAAATATAAATTGAGCAGATTTTGCAGGAGCTATCAGCCACTGAATCTACATGTGTCAGCCTTGCCATAGCCAAAAAAACCCCCCAACACAACATGTTGACTGTCTTGTCAAAATGCCCTTTGATTTGTCAGGCATTTTGGCTGTGGTGGTCAAAACACAAAAACACCTCGGAAAAGACAACAACATTTCAGAGAAAACAACATTTCACAACCTACAAACAAATTTCAGGTTATGGAGGGAGTGGGTCCTGATTTACTAGGATCCCAAATACAGTGTACTAAATTACGTGTGCACTCTAAAATTTTGCACATTTTGCGAGTGATCTACAAAGAATAACTGCATGACTGACAACAGGTGCAAACATGGTGTAGGGGGCAATATTTAAATGAGGGTTTTGCATGTTTCAGTGGAGTCTGCCACAGAGAGATCAGAGGATGAGCAGCGCAAACGCAAAATGAAATAGAGAGGAGAGTAACGCACCAAACGAGAGATGCGCAAATTGCAGAAAAGAGTAATAGGAAGACAAATATGTATTTAATTTTCTTTATTCAGCAGTGGTTGTGAATGTTGTGTTTCATTTGACTATATGCCACAACAAGAGTTCAAGTGTGAAAACAGGTAAGAGCCATTCTCAGAAGAAAGGAATATACGAAAATTACATTAGGATGTGTTACAGCCCTCGGCCTACGTGCTCCTTCCCCTCCGTGTGAATTAAACTCTGTGAGTGTATGCTGATTCAGCTGTATGGTTGCCGGCCTATGATTGGTCTTCCCTCCTGGTTCAGCTCCACCTCCGCCCCGTTGTCCTGCTCCACCCACCTTGACGTCTTCTACCTGGTCCCTGATTGGTGTGGCATGAAACTTCAACCAGCTGGCCGCAAAATCGCTGTGCAGCACCTGTAGGTGCAGCGGTTATAAGAAGCCGTCCAGCCAGACACTTCTGGAGGGTGCAGGCCAGAGAGAGAGCAGAGTCGCAGCAGATCTGTGTGTTTTGTGAAAGCGTGTCTAGTTTCATGGAGTCTCTGTATAGCTTCAGCTTTGATATTTGTGTTAATCAACTGAGGCACTAGGTTTCCGGATTTGGGCCGGGTAAAATTAGCTTCAAAAACTGATAATGTTGTTGCACTCACTATGTTAGGATATTGAACATTTGTTTAGAAACACTAGGGTGAGGGGGTGCTGTTTTTCTGTTTTCTTTGATTTGTTCAGCTGAATTAGAGTAGACAGTGATGCCTTTATTTCCCGTTTGAATTTAAGTAAGTTAGTTCTTGTTTTCTTTTCTAGAGTATTTTTGGTTTTATTGGTTTCTTTGATTTGACAGCATCCTTTTGGCCCTTTCTGTTCCTATTTTGCCTCACCTCCTTTTGTTAAATTAAACGCCTCTTAATTAATAAACTTCTTACCCCTTTAAAAACTGGGTCTTTGTTACTTCTCTTTTCCTCAATGAGCCAGGGTCGCAACAGATGAGTTAAGATAAAAATAAATATAATAAAATAAAATAAACTGTATTTATGATATTTTTGTTATCCTTAATCATGTTTTTCATTCATTTGGAGAGGAATGATTTTACAAAGCATAAATTACCTTAGAGACTGCAGAGAGCGCAGCCTGGAGCGTCTCATACAAGCCTCCAAATCAGCCCTGAGCTCATCCAAAAGCTCCAAAACTTCATCACTGGAAAGCACATTTTATTTTCTATTCACATGCAGACAAAACTTGAACAGAGCTCAGCAGTGAAAAGGGGGTTACTCAAGTGGTCCTCTCTCACGCAACTCTCAAAATGGCATCTTCTTTTAGTGTCTCTCACCTGTTTTCACTCTGGTTATTATCTCAGCCTCTCTTTTTCATGCTTACACCAGCATTGACCAGGTAAGCCCACCCCCTAGCCTGACAGCCATGTAGGACAGCCAATCAGAGGACAGCATTCCTTGACATGAGCTTTCCTTGTTGAAAAAAAATATTAATTTACGTATGCAAACTAAAAAAGGACAGAACTAATTCAAGCAGTTTTGTTGTTTATAAGGTTATACTCTAAAAGAGAGACTGACAGAGAAATAAAGACAACAAAAAAGTGTGAGTGGGTGAGATGAGACACAGCTAAATAAATAATTATTGGGAAGATGTCTTAGTATTTTAGTCATCAACAAAGTGAGCTCCACTTCCTTTTGAACTACTCAAGTCAAAAAGTCACAGCCTCTGGCCTAAAATACAAGGTTTCTAAACTACACTTTCTTTATGATGGCTGAAAACAACTTTCCCCAGCATCAGTAATGGTAATGTGTGTCCTAACTCCTGTGTGGTAGCGCTGTGTGTGCCGTTTTAGAGTAGCAGTGAGACTACATGTGTGCATGGGTGAATATTGTAGTGGTGAGAAGCATTAATGTGGTTTTGTGTGTGTGTGTGTGTGTGTGTGTGTGTGTGTGTGTTGGGGGAGTCAAGGTGCAGTGGAGCAGATAGCCCAGCTCTATGCATACTAAAACCACCATCGCCACCGGCAGCAAAGATAGAGCTGGGGGGGTTGTATGGGTGGTGGTGATCGGGAGGGAGGAGAGGGAAGGAGGGAGTGACATAGCACCCCAGGGAGCCCCTTCCTTATCGCACCTCTTGGCTCAGTTTATCTGATTAGACATGACCAGGAAAACAGAGGTAGAGAGAGGCAGGGAGAGACAAGTGAGAGAGAGAAAGAGGGTGAAAGATGAGTATGGAGGATTGGTGGTGATGGTCAAACTGGGTCAAATTTCTCCTCCGTCAAACCACAGTCACTGGCAGCATATCAGATATTTGTGGTGATGGGGAACAAACTGATTGCTTGTAGCAGCAGACTGTTTTTTTATTGCGCATTTGATTGTTTTAGTAAGTGTTCTGGTCCTCTAGATTAAGAAACCCCCTTTTTCCCAGAATTTGCACAATAGTGCCACAATGGACTACCTTCTTTACTCCACCTTTGTCCATGCACACTGAACCAAACAACGCTGGCAAAACGTTGCCCCAACTGTCTGATTTTAAATAGCCAGCATTGTGAAACATCATGAGACCTGACAAGTGTGGTGTCGAGTGTGAGGTATGACACACACATTGGTCAGCATTTTCTAACCAATACAGCACAAAACGGCATCAACAGTTATTTTCCTGTTTTATGGCAGTTGATCTTGTTCTCTGCTTGGAGGGTAAGGACTGATTGCACTTTGTTGTCACCCCATTGGAGACATTTTCTATTGCTATTTTTTTTTCTTTTTTCAGTTAGCAGCTAGCTGCTGCCAGGTATTTTTCAATCTCCCACTAGGTCACTAGTCACACTCTTGATACGTCATCCAGACATTATATCCCAGATATTATTTGCGCAGAGGTCAATGAGACGGCGTTACTACCTTCCCTGTCGGCAAGGAAGAGGAACAACTAAGGCTCCGCCTTAGTAATTCTAATACAGAATGGTGAAGCACAATACGGCCACAAAATTTGCGTCTTAAAAAAGGCTGTGTAAAAGGGGCTGGAGTTTCAGTCTCACTGGCTACCCACCCAGGCCAGAAGTCGTAATGTGTCTGTGCACTTCTGATGCTTTAATTTAGGCAAGGCAACTTCCCTCGTAGAGTAGTTTTTTGCACAAGGCAATATAAATTGCTTTACACACATACATTTTCTTCAAAACCAATTTATAATAATGAAAAGGACACAAGGAGAACTTCAAAAGAATGCAATACGGGAGAAACACAACACTTCTTACAGTCAGTTACTTTTCAGAGACACCTGTAAAGACACATTTAAAGAATAAGTATACAAAAGACGTAGTGCCCTAATATTCATAAGTACAAACAACATTAGGATGAATCAAAGCTTAATATATCAGATTAGGACAACAATTTAAAAAAGGTGAATGAAATGTGCTAACTTCACATAGGCTAGGACATGAAGTCAGCATATATAAGGCGTCCTATACGACAACTGATTGAGGCCTTTTTGTGATGCAGTCATACCCAACGTTGAGTTGGTTAAGATTTCACAAATCTAAACTACCTTTGAAAGTTGCACTATATTTTAAAAGAGGACATATATTTTTTTATGTAAAATCCTAACGGGTCACCATACAGCAAAACATTTACATGAGGTACCTGCATTATGAAAATGTGAGGGCGTAATGTTGATTATGTCTTGGTGATGTCATCACCTTATCTCAGCTCTTTTTTTATTTGTTTCGACTTTAGTACAAACTGTGTGGTGGTGGTCTAACAGAGGATGAATCAAGCAGGATTTTGTGTTTTTGAAAAGTGAACCACACAAGGGACAAAAATTCAAGGTATGTCACCTTTCCATTCTTAAATATCCATTCATGACAATCATTTATTATTGAAAGTCTGCAGTATGGAGAGTATCCATTTAACGTGTTAGGTTTCTTGTACCTTTACAGTATAAAACATAATAAATCGCGATACTCGACAAAATTTTGAGAAATATATTGGAGCACAGTGTCTGAGAAGATGTAAAGTTTGAATTAAATTACTCATTCTTTGGAGACTTATCATACTTATGTCACTGTCTGAAAGCAAAGACGTGCTCTCTTATTCTTTCTGTATTCTTTGTGTCCTGCTGACATTTTGCTTCATGTGAGAAATCTTTAACATGCAAGGAAATATCATTGTCACATGAGTGACGAGCCAACAAGCCATCAAAGTCTGTGACAAAATGCATACAGATCTCTTCGGAAATATAATTATTGCTGGGTACACTCTGAACATTTGGAAATGATCCAAATCCAATTAACAAAGAAGGTAGCACATGAACCAAAAATGGAAATGAATGTTTGCAATGCAAATACAAATTGGCTTAGAGGAGAACATGATTGTACAAAGGATTCCAAAAAAATGACAAAAAGAGAGGAAAAAAAGAAAGATCTAGAAAGTAGACTTAGGTTAGACTGCAGACACAATGAACATGCGCGCATGTTTTGCAATGAGGTTTATTCTGGATTTGTTCACAATTAAATATGATCAAATACAGAACAGGAAAGATCTGTCATTCTCACATTTCCCTCTATTTCGCATTTGTGTTCAGTCTGGTCTCATCATCTATGGCCTGGAGGGGATGGAGTGTGTGTGTGTGTGTGTAACACATGCACGAGCATGTGTGTGTGTGAGTGTGTGTGTGTTTCAGAGAATGATAAGGTCTTGAGGTCTTGTGAATGAGTGTCTGTATAAAAAGAGCAGAAGGAAGAAGTGTATGGGTGTGTGTGTGTGTGTGTGTGTGTGTGTGTGTGTACGTGTGTGTGTGTGTGTGTGTGCCTGGGACATCCTCGTCAGTGAGAGGGCCCAGGGGACGGCCCAGTCTCCTCAGCCTCCTCATGATGATTGATGCTGGCGGGCCTCACACGCCCTGGCCACCCAGCTAAATTAAAAGCCTATTTTGTAAAGTTGTAAAGAGAACAGAATGGTTGGAGGGTGGTGTGTGCGTGTGTTTGTGTGTGTGTGTGTGTGTGTGTGGGTGTGGGTGTGGGTGGGTGGCTGGGTCACAGCCGGGGCGCTCTTCAGTGTCTTTAGTATCATCAACCCCTCAGAGGATAGCCAGAAGGGGGTCTCCTCCATGCCTGATGCTCGCTCTCTCTCGTTCTCTGTCTCATTCACACACAAACACACACACACACACACACACACATTGATGCACAGGAGCACATACACAGAAACTAAACACACAAAAATGCACCCTAGTGTGAAAGTCTTTTTGATTGTGAGATCGGTAAATTAATACCAAGTACAGCTTTTGCTGAATAAAACACACATTTTTAAATTATTTCAGTTCTGTCTATTTACATTGCATGTGTGTTATTTCAAGTCAGTATCAGAGCAGGTCATGAAATAGTCAGCAAGTTTAATATACAGAATTTGCTTATATGTGTATGAATTGCCTTGTTTCCAAAAGGGTTCCACCTTCAAAAGGGAATTTTTATGATTGGGTAAATTTCATTATGGTCTGACAAACGGATTTTTATATTAAATTTAACTCAAATCACAGCTATTTCTTAACCTGAAAGTAAATACTGCACATTAAAACATGACATTTATAGTACAAAGCAAAATCAGTGTTTGCTAAGATCAGCCAAAGTGCTTTTGGTTCTGAACTTAACCACAGACTGGACAAGAATGCTGGATCCTATGCTTTGCATGGCCACCATCACTCAGCCTCCTCCCTGTGGATTTATAGGTTAATTCTTGTCACTCCTTAACAAAACTGCAGAATACTTTGTTGGTTTTCCCCTTTATGAAAGTACTTGTTAGAAATGTGATAAATACGGTAACAAGACACCCTTACTGTAATACAGTATATGACTATTACTTTTAAGCATTTATGGAAATTTATGCTTTTCCCACCTAAAATGGCCAGTTTTAATGGGTTTTTCTAACAGTAAATAAAATACATCACTGTTAATTCGAGATTCCAGCTAAAGTTATTGGAATTTTTGCAGGGCAAACACGAAATTCTGATTTATCTTATTGCTACTGCTACATAGGAGGGTGTAGCTGAGTGAAGAGAGATGAATTTGAACTCCTCACAGCCTGGAGGAAGAAGCTATTCTGTAATCTGGTGGTAGAGCAGTGGATATCTTCTTCCGGATAGCAGCAGTGTGAACAGACTGTGGCTGGGGTGACTGTTGTCTCTTAGTCTCCTTTGGCCTCTGTACAGACATCTCATTTCACTTGTATCACTGATGCTCTATATATGGGTATCGATTACGACTGGGAAGTTTTAATCACCCTCAGAGCCTCTCTGTCCTGGACCATGCACAAACCATGCCAGACTGTGATGTTTTCAGCCAGAATACTTCCGATTGCTTGTCTGTAGAGACAGATCAGAGTTTGGCTCTGAAATTTAGCCTTCTTGAGTTTCTTTAAAAACTAGAGCTTTTCTATGCTTTTTTTAACCCCCTGAGGTCAGTGGGATCATATACAATCCCAAAATACATTGTTTACAAAACAATAAATAACTTTTGATAGAAGAAAGATAGAGACTTTTTTTAAAGCCAAAAGCTAACAGCTGCACCGTTCCGATGAGCCCCTGTTTGCGAATGTCCCCTGGAACTTGAGTGATATTATACAGTCTTCATAATGTAAATCCAGAGTGTAAAATCCAAACGTGAAGGTCTTTGTTAATATGTTAATCCATTTTCTGTATCAAAAACAGCTAGTGCAGTGGTCCGGCCTTCCATGTAGATGCAGTACGTCTACTACTTCCGCTTCCTGCCGACCAAAATAAAATAAAAAACTTTTTTTTTTAATCTACTGTAGCCTATTTTTATCTTAATATTTTTGAAAAAAATTTAAAAAAATTTCGAAATTATTTTGATTCTATCTGTTTTGTTTTTCTTTTGTCTTACTTGCCATATTGCTATTTAACTATTCAAATGACACTCATTTATTACAAAGATATTCTCATAATGAGCTTGTCCAGAAAAAAAAAAAAGTTTATCAGCCTATATGATTATACATTACAGGTTTGAGGCTTAACATGCATTTTTACACAAAAACCGAAGAAAATGAGTGGCAAAATTTCTAAATATATAAGTAAAAAGTTTGCTTTATGTGTTTTTGAGTTGATTTCTTTGTTCTAACCTAAAAAGAATGTTTAAAAAAGCATTATTCTGTTGTCTAAAATGTTCATTTATATTGTATTTTATTTTTTTGTAAGAAATTCTTTTGCTTCCATTTTCGTTTTGTTTTTTCTTGTCTTACTAGTCATGTTACTATTTACACATTCAAGTGACACTCCTGCAGCCAACATATTCTGATAGCCCAGCTTGTCCTGGAAAAAAAACAGGTATATTTTATGATTACGCATTACAGGGTTGAGATTTTACATGCATTTTTGCACCAAAAGTCCAGGCGCTCTAAAAAACTGGGAAAAAATAGCACAGACTCCAAGGTAGTGATCCACCGATGTACACTGTAGACAGGAGTGCATGTCTTTGCCCCCTCCTCCTAAAATCAACAATGAGCTCCTTGATTTTGCTAACGTTGTGCAGTAGATTGTTCTCTGTGCCTCACCCTGCAAAACTGTTGATTTCCTCTTAATATGAACTCTCACTGTTGTTTGTAATACAGCAAGTGATGGTGGTGTCATCCTAATACTTTATAATAGAGTTCTCAGGGTGTCTGGGAGTGCAGTCATGGGTGTGAACAAGAGGGGGCTGAGCACAAAGCCTTGGGGGACTCCAATGTTGAGCACTAACATAAAGAATGAGTGACTGCCAGTCTGAACTGTCTGGGGTCTTTTTGTGAGAAAGTCCAGTATCCAGTTACATAGTGTGATGCTCAGGCCCAGAGTGTTTAGTTTTTCAATCAGCTTTATTGTAGAGATAGTGTTGAATGCTGAGCTAAAATCAACAAACAGTATCGTGGCGTAGCTGTTCTTATTCTCTAGATGTGTGAAGACTGAGTGGAAGTCAATGGATGTGGCATCCTCTGTGGATCTGTTGCCTCTGAAAGCATACTGATAAGGATCCTGGTTGGCAGGGATGTTGTCTTTGATGTGCTGGAGAACCAGTTTCTCAAAGCATTTCATCAGTATTGGTGTGCAGGCCACAGGGCAGGAATCATTAAGAGCTGACACTGCAGGCTTTGTAGGTACAGGGACGACGGTGGCTAAAGCAGATGGTTTCATTTATTCATATTTGTTGGTTTCATTGCACTAGGTCACAGTATCAACAGCAAAAAACATCAAACCTCAGACATTTGCAAAAAAAATTTAACAATAATTTGTCACATTTGGGAGCACAGACAAGCAACTTGATGGCTAATATGAACTGTTTTGGTGGTGCAGCCATGTTCCATGGACTAACCCAAAAACAAAGATCAGCCAGTCTAGAGGTCAGCTTTAAAAGTATTTGATTCCTATGTATCTTGGGCCTTTTGTATCATCTTATATCTTGTATGTAACATCTTTGTGACCACCACCCACCATTCTTCAGCAAATGCAGAGCTAAAAGTGGACTTTCACCTCTATCTTGGTGTTGGAACTTCAAAACAGGGGGAACTGTCTAACTTGCTTAATGTATCAAAAACGCAAAATGAACTTTTAGTGTTGTCTAATCTTGCTAAACCACTTAAGGTTATTCAGCTATTGTATGTGCTGTGTGTCACTGCATACAGCATAAAAGAGGAAATTCGCTGAGAATGAAACCGACACCCTCTAGTGTCTAGTAATATGTTACCTAAGTTATTTGCTGTGTTTATATGTTTAATGCTAAGGCAAACAAAATATGCTGCTAATTTTATTTGTTTTTCAATCTTAAACATGTTGAGATGAATTTATTTTGTGTGTTGGAACTTTTTGAACATTTTCAACAGATTTTTAAAAAGTTAGAGAAGTTAGAATGTATTGCAAATTCAGATCAGGCATTTCCTAAACAAAGAAAAAGTAAACACAGCTAAAAAAAACGGTGAAACATTGAATGAAAAAGAAAAGTCATATTCAACAATGTTGGGCTAGGGACCCGGGAATACCAGATATTTGTCTAAATACTTTATGATCTTTGTGTCTCAATTGCAAATATTCTCACTCCATGTCTTTATGTTTTAATCGTGAACTTTGACAGCCACTCAAGGAAGGGCACTCACTTGTTTGTATATCGTTTGCAAATCATTTATCCTCAATGTGAATTTAATTGACCAGGCAACACCAGAGGGCAAGGACAAGCGCACACACACACACACACACACACACACACACTCAACCTCATGTCACTCTCCAGCCACTCTCCCTCTCTGCCTTCAAGCCATGCCAGACATGCCTGCCCCTCCCCTCCTCTGTTGTTGGCAGCAAGAATGACAGCCCACCCTGAGTACAGCCAGCCAGACACACACAGAAACACACCCACAAAACAGAGGTCAGGCCTGTGTCAGCTGGGGTGTGGAGGCCAGCTGAGGTGCCCTGCCTGCACATTGTGCTAATTTGTGGTGTGTGTGTGTGTGTGAGAGAGAGAGATAGAGAGTGCGTGCATGTGCATTGTTTTCCATGATGTTGTGTAACTGCCTTAGCGATGTAAGGAAATCTTTCAAGGTCAACAAGGTTCTTAAACAGTACAAACAGCAGCTCATGACTGTAACCCCCATCATCCTCTTGCTCCTTGCATTGCACATCTTTATATTTCTCATCCTCCTGAGCCCGATTCCAGATCTCTGAATTGGCAAAAGTAGATGGGTGAAGTCACTTCAAGGCTCCCTGAGAAACAACTGAGCCAATCAGCACCTTTACAGGTCAAACAGCAGTTAACGGTGTTATGAAGCTGTGTCACAGTTCAGGACACCAAAAACAAAACTGCAAACGGTGGTTTCCTCATCATTGTAAGCTTATTCTTATGACACATGGAAGTGCTACATTTAGTCATATCAAAATACCAATGAACCTCATTCTTCGTGAGAGAGTTGAGCAATTAATATTTGAATCAACTGGCAAGGCAAGTTTATTTATATAGCACCATTCAGACACAAAGCAATTCAAAGTGCTTTACAAAAACAGAACGCATATTAAGAACACATTAAGATTGCAGAATACACAGACTGTATTAAACATAGACTCTCTCTCTCTGATGTCCACCACAGGTGTCTGTGGCACAGAAGTACAGCGCAGTAGGAGGGGAGCAGACTGTTTGGACGGTCTATTTATGACTGCAAAGCAAGACAAATCATTTGTCCAAAATTAGAAAAATTTTCCCTTGACCAATACACTAAAAGACAACTGAGAGTTCAAAGATCAAAGTCTGTTTGCCCTGCTGCATCATGACGCGCGCCAACTGCCTGATTCACATCTAATTCAATAGACAAGAGTCAGCTTAATATTTTATATGATTAACTGAAATAGAAGGTTGCATTCAAAATTAATGTTTTGATGATTTATGTAATGTAATGGAATGAGAAGGGCATCCACCAAACCTGCCTGTTGGATTTTGGATAGTTCTGTTCATGCTCACTCTTGCCTACTAAAGCCACAAAAATAGTTCTCCACTGGCTGCACGGCACTATAGACATGGTTTTTGCTGGCAGAGGGATAAGTGCAAGTTCACCACCAAAAATGACACCAAAACTGTACTGTGATGGCTCATCTTTACCGGCCCACCCTCTGTTGTGCTGCTTCACCCAGCTTGACGCATCCTGGTTCACCAAAACCTTGCAGGTGCAGAAAATAGCCATTTGCACTGCACAAAATAACAAACACACCTGGATCTGTACTTCGACCAGCTTTGCGCTGGCACGAAACTAGAGCCCTCAGTGTTCACTGACCATGACATCAGAACACCTGTCACTAGTGATTAGTTAGTAACAAATGAAGTCTTTCTAACAACAAAATAAATGCAGAAATCTGTGTACGCAGTGTCAGACTGAATAATGGAATAGTAACAAAATGACTATTCAGTCTGAACATTAGTCTACTTCCTCTTCAACATCACCACAGTCATGATCATTCTCTACCTGCTCTTACCTCTGCCATCCTTACATTACCATGGCAATTTCTCTATCACGGTCATTGGTATTGTATCCTGTGGTTCTTCATTTTCCTTATTCATGAACATCTCAGTGCACACACACCAGCACAAAATCACACACTCCTCCTCCCTGCCGTCAGCCCATTTACAGAGAGGTCATAACCCCAGTGAATGATGGGAAAGCTGAGCTGGAGCCTATCAGTGCTGCCAATATGACCAACAGCACCCCCACCCTAAACACACACACAAACAAGGACAAAGATCTACCAGTATATGTGAGTAGCAATGGGGTTTACAAATGTAGACAGAGTGGTGTGTGTGTGTGTGTGTGTTATTTATGCACACTATTATGATCATTTCTTTTGGAGAGGTGAAAAGCTGATTTTCTCAGTCACCTCGTGTGCTGCCCTGTGGTGTATTGTGCTCATATGTGTGTGTGGCCTCAGTCACATGCTGCGTCTGAGCAGAATACATATGTGACATATGTGCTCTTCCTTGTGAGCATATTGGTATTTGTTTGGTAGGTGTTTCTGCATCCCTGAGTGTATCTGAATGCAAATAAAAAAAAAAAACATTTGTTGCTGCTGTCTCCCCCCGTCTATGCGTGTTTCAGGGTGAACCGTTTTGGGAGGGATGTATCTTCACCTCACTGTCTTTAATCATGTCCTCACTATTTCTGTTTACCTTAAGTGATGCAGTTTGCAAATAGAATAAATCTTGTGTCCATTGCATTATTGGAGAATGTAGAAAACTACAGCAACACAGCATGGCTACCCACAACACAATGACACACCAAGATAGCCATTTTTTGTTCATCTCTGCAGGACATGTCACTGATATGATTACCTTCTCTGCTTTGTCTCTGCTACAAGCAACATAGCGCTGGCCTTCAGTAGTCCCACCCACTATAAATTAAAATATGATTGGTTAATTCACTTGTCAGTTTCTAAACAAACACAAGCAGATGCGGCCTTCTTGCCAGGTTCTGAAGTTCTAACCAATGGTGAGCAAACTCTAGCCTTTTCTCAAAAACAAAAACAAAACTGATTGGATAACTCTGTCCGTGGTTTCAGGACAAACTTGATAGACTTGATAGAAAATGCTAGCTAGATTGACAATAACTTGATGGAAAATGAGACTAAATTTGAAATGAGCAAAAATTATTCTTAAATGAACAAAATAAAATATAGCATATAAAATGGAGACATGCTTTGCCTTCTCTGGTTTCTCTCTGGTATGTTACTATAGTTTCACAAATAGCTTCAGCATGTCTTTTTCAAAAACAAGTAAGTATAAGTTCCCAAAGTTTTTTTGTCCATTGTCTAATCTTGAATTGTTTAAAATTTCAGCCTTGGTGTGTCTGTATCTTCCTTGGTGTCTCTCCCTTGTGAAGTCCCTCAGGGTTCCATTCTTGGGTCAGTCCTATTTTCCCCCTACTTGCTTCCCTCAGGGTCTATTATTAGAAAATATGGCATCTTTAAACATTACTCGAAGGTCGGTAGGCAAGTTAGGGTAATCTACAATCCGCTTGTCTTTGTTTCAGATAGGGATGCAACGTTCAAGTGTAGACAAACATACTAGTCAGCCCCAACAGAGCAATCATAAGTACACCTGAGTACAGGACATGGCAGTCCTAAAAGTTCTCAAACATCAATCAAAAATACACACGAACTATAACGTCTTTGCCCAAGCACTCTTACTTGGGTTGCTTTGGAGCAACAAGCATTCATGCATCTGCTACCATGATCCGTCAGTCCAGATGGATGAGCAGGGCCGCTATAGCATCCCATAGTGGGTGAGGTGGCCCTTCCTCAGTGTGGCATGGAGGAGACAGTGGAATGGACTTGGTTGAAGAAGAGGTGCCCCAGGTTTTCTCTATAGTAGCAGAAATGGTGGGTTGTGCGGTGTTTCTCTGGCAGCCTATCTCGTCCAGCAAGCTAAGAACTGCGGCGTGGGTTAACAAATCTTACAAGTAACTCTCTCTTACACTAACTGATGCGCAGAAAGTTCTGGCGTTCTTCCAGCAATTCGTCACACGATGATTGCAAGGAGGTGCGCTGCACTGTGGCAGATAAGTCTTCAGTGACATCATGACGATGGTGTTGGACCCCACCTGGGTCCAAGCGAGTCTCATCCAATAATAGACAAGAGTTTAAATTTTTGGACAGCATCACACCTAGGTGTGCTTTGCTGGGCCCTTGGAGATTTGCTCCTCTTCTATTGCTGTTAGACTCTGCTGGATTAATAGACCATGTCTTTTGTTTAAAGCTATCAATCCATGTCTCTGACCCTTTATGACCACACATCCCATCAAGGTCACTCAGGTCTGCTGACCAGTTGTTTTTGATTGCGCCAAAATCAAGACTGAAGCACAGGGATGACTGTCGCCCCCAGACTCTGAAACGATTTTCCTGTGAATGTCAAAATGGCTCCCTAACTGCCTGCTTTTTAAAATCCCATCTCAAAACTCATTTTTGTTTTTACAGTTTCATCGCACTATATTTTAGTCTGTTAAAGTGGTCTTTGAATCTTTGTTGTTATTGTCATTTATGGATTTTTTAAAATTGTTGATTGTACAGAACTTTGGTTAACTGTTGTTGTTTTTAAATGCACTTTGGGATGAGAATTTTGGTCTTGTACTGAAAATCTTTGCCATCACTTCTGTCAGTTATGACAACATTGCCCCCACAATAATGTTGAGATTTATGGGTACAGTGACAATGATGCTGTTTAGCCTGACAGGGTTGTTAACAAGCCAACAGATTAGTGATATTACAACACTCAAAAAGGTGAGTCATATTATTTATTTTTATTATTTATTATTATTTAAAGGTAGCCAGGCTAGCGCCCATTGGTGGTCCGTTTAATTACCTTAAGCTACCACACAGTCAGGGAACTCTCAATACACTTTGGTTTTCTCCGGCCTAAAATTGTGCGGGCCAATCAGC
>JAPQLA010000023.1:1372190-1396311 GCA_029822935.1 Naso vlamingii | reverse complement strand
CACTCCACAGGTGGCAGCCATGATCACAGCTGAGCAGTCTGCTGCTGTTTTTGGTTTGACTGCTGCAGTCAAAACTTTAAAAATTCACAACAATTTAACATTTTCAGATAAAATTCTGAAAAAAAAAAATCATGCAATATTTTGATGATATCCAGTATATGGTTCACCACTTTGGTGAAGTTTGATTGTAGACAAAATAAAAAAAGTTGTGCATACAGCAATATTTACAGTAACACATTCCATGTCATCAAAGACTCATCTTTTTGTAATAGCCACACCCACTTTAATCAATCATTACAAAATTTTATGCATAGACTGAGTGATGACTTAAGATTGTGTAAACCCAGTTTTGCGTCTGTTTACAAGATATAAACTTTTCACTTTTTTGGTGCCCCCTACAGGTGAAGTGCAATTTATTTTATCAGATATGTTCAAAAACCTCTTCTTAACATTTGTCTAAAGTTTTGTGTTGATTTGATGAAAAATTGATTTTTTACTGTCTATTTGGTGTTAACGTACATTTTAGCAAAAGTTCATCAGCGGCTAAATCGCTCGTACTTGCTTCAATCCATTATCCGTGTAAGGTTTTCATTTGTATCGGTCTAAAGATTATTCCCCACAAGGTTTCGTGGAATTTTATCAAAATCTCTAGGACGAGTTTCAAAAAATTAGATTTGGCTAAAATTCAAAATGGCGGAAATCTTTCCATGTGCAAAGAGACGTGGCTTATATTGATAGATTTGTCTGGATCACCAGAAAAATGGAAAAAAAGAATTTTGTTGCTGATACTTATAATTAAGGAGTTATTGTACCAAACGTAAAAGTGCTAATATAGCGCCACCATCTGGTCTAATTGGTTTGGTTTTGTTGCCTGAGTAGCGAGTACAATTTGCAACCAGCCTGCCAAGTTTTGTGGCCCTTGGCCTTACGGTTTTTGCTGCTCAGACACTTTTAACAGAGAAGAAGAAGAAGAAGAAGAATGAGAACAAAAGCAGTAGGGTTCCCGCAGCTTCGCTGCTTGGACCCTAATAATAACTACTTACCAAAAACAAAAGTATGTGCTAACAGAATTTCCCAGAGGAAAACATGTTTTTGCTATTCTTCCCACTGGATTTGACAAAAGCTGAATTTATCAACTTGCTCTGTTGGTGATTAAGATGTTATTTGGCAAAATTGTTTCACTACTCATTGTTCAAATGGTGGATTAGATATGGGAGGTTTTAAAGCTGAGGATCACAGTCGTACAGTTAAGGTTTATCATGTCTTATCTTTGGGATGAAACTGAGTCCCTTCTCCAGTACCACCTTTTCTGTATACCTTCTATCCATCCATCCATCACTCTATCCATGATGGCTGGTCATGATGTCCATCTCTTCATCAACATCTTCTTGCTCCCTCTGGAGAAAACACTTAAACATTCCCAGACCAGATGAGATGTAGAAATTCTCCAGCATATTGTGGATCTACCCCCCAGGTCTCCTGCCAGTTGCCAGCACATGCCTGAAAAATCTCCCAGGGTAGACCAGAGGAGGCATTGTTATCAAAGGCCCAAACCACCTCAACTGGTTTCTTTTAATGTGAGGGAACAGCAGCTCTACTTATGTTCTTCCTCTGAGTGTCTGAGCTCCTCACCATCTCTTAGGGTGAGCCCAGGCACCTTACGGGGTAAACTTATTTTAGCTGATTGTATCGGCAATCAGTTCTTTTGGTTACCCCCCAAAGCTCACAACCACAGTCGAGGGTCGCTTGGTAAATTCAAAGCCTTGCATCTCAGCGCTCTGTTTACGTTGATGATCAGGTAAGACGCCAGTGGTTTTGCTGTGCCTGCACAAATGTGCCTGTTCTCCCTCGTGGATGAGACCTTAAGATCTTTGAACTCACTACATTGTGCCGACAGCGAAAGAACTGCCTCAAACTTAAAGGTGCTTCAGATTCAACTGCACTCCACGCCAGTAAGTTTTCGAGAGCTGCTTGGTCCATGCATGAGCCCCAATAGTTACCTTGAACTTTGTACCTTGTACCTATGCCCCTGGATCACTCATGTATGTACATGTACATGGAATCACTTTGAATTCTCAGTCTTAAAATGAATAAAGCCACTGATGCAGACACAGCATCATACTTGCCAAATCTCCTGATTTTCCCCAGAGACTCTGTTTTTTTGCTGCCCTCTCACTGTGTCTTCCTGGCATGACCTTACTCCTGTATTTCTTCAATTATGTCACCAAACGTGTTTTAAACATGGTACAGTGCATAAAAGCCGTTTGACTCTTAAAGTCTGTTTCCACCCAAATAACTATACAGATGCACCAGGTATGTCACGCGACCCCAGAGGCACGCGACTAACTTTCACCCTGCTAGAAGACAACTCAATAAAGGAAGGAAAATGTTTGTGGTTTCCTCATACTTGATGGAGAAATCTAGCACCCTGATTTCTCTGTCGAGTATGGAGGTCGCATGTGAATCACCATCAGGAGACTGACAAACATAATAAAGCAATGACTGCGCACCAGCACTGATGACAGATGTGAGTACAGACTGTCTGAGGGAAAGGGGTTGAAAAATTAGTGTAATGAATACAGACTGTTTACCCCAGAGATTCATGCACGTTCATGCCAGAGAGGCAAATTAATCTGTTGTGTAGTACAGTTGTTATTATTTTGCTATATTGTCAAGAATGCTGAAGCAAAGAACAACCCCCCCCCCCCACCCCTGGTCTAAACTTCCTCCCAATTTTTGAAGTCTCGAGGTTGGCAGGTATACAAAGAAAAAGAAGCATGTGGTCATTTCTTATTTCACTGTGTGTGTGTGTGTGTGTGTGTGTGTGTGTAAAGAATCTATGCTCTTGGCTGGCGTGCATTAGTCAAGTATATTCTCCATGTGGAAGTATTGGCAGGGCTGAGCCGATACAACACAGAAGCAGACAGTAAAATATATGTACTACACCACCACACAAACACACTGTAATGGATTGCATGTGTCTGTATCGAGTGTTTCAGCAAATGTTCAGTCATGTATTGTGAAGAGGTATCTTAGCTGTGTCTCTATGTGTGTGTGTGTGTGTGTGTGTGTGTGTGTGTGTGTGTTTTAGCATGTCAACCAAAAGCCATACCTGACCTTTGTCTTCCACCACATTTTTGTATGTGTGCCTTTTGGTGCAGTCAATTGCTACACTTTCTGTTGGTGTGTGTGTGTGTGTGTGACAGCCTTTTTTACACATGTTGTACTGCTGTGTGTAATGAATGATATATGTGACTTGTGCTGTCTGTCTGGTATGCCAGGCACGTCAGTCCTGCTTAGCATTGGCCCAGCCCCTACAGAGATGGCTTATCAGTGAAGGTACATATGGAAGGACAGTTTGACTATGTAGAGTCTCCTAACATCCGAACGTCAGAGAGAGAAAGAAATCCTTATCACATGGCCCTCGTCTTTCTCTCTATTCTCTTCCTCCCTCCCACTCCTCTCCTTCCGCTCTCTATCTCTGTCTCGTCTTGGAGATATGCTAATCGCTGTGTAAGTATATCCTGTCAAATAATTACCATATATTAAGCTCTACTCATCTTGGCATAATTTCCCCTTCCGCATAATCGTATTTGGGCTTCTTCCTTCAGAAAAAGCAGCGGACAGAGGGGACTTACCTTAGGCAAGTTAAGCAAGTTAATCTTCATTGATTGAATATCAGGCTCATCAATGTGTCAACGAAATGTGTGTGCGTGTGTGTGGGATAAAGTGTGTGTGGAATAAAAGACTTACACATTAATGCATGTGTTGTAGAGGTTGGGCACTTGTTACTATTAAAAAATGCACTCATTCCACAATACACACCCTATTTACAACCTACTGTATATATAATCTGTGTATAAAGTTCCTGCAAATTAAAAGTGAAGTTAAAAATTATGGACTTAAATGAGTCCAGAACAATAACGATCATCAGAGAACGTAAAGACTACTGTTATAGTTCACGAAACCAGGTGGTCACCGTACTGTTTCGTTGCACTTGTTTATCCAGTGAGTCAGCCTTGAATATTTTTTGTTTTTTTCAGTTGAAATCTGGCCTTTTGATGTAGAAGAGTGGAAATTAGAGAAGTTAGAGGTATTTACAAGGTGCATGCCATTTCTCCTATCCACCATGAAAGATGTATGAATTTGCCTATTAATGTGAGGATGCTTGTCAGACGGGCATGAGCGAGTGTACATGGTACTACCGTACATGGAAGGGTTTTTTTTTGTTGTTTTTTGTTTTTTTTTTAACCTGAAATTAGAAATTAGAAATTGTTTCTGCGAGTAGAAATGTCTCGTGCATTCAGAATGCAAACAGTGCAGTCCATGTTGTGGTCAAAACCAATCTGTGCACAGTAAAAATACAGAATGTAGTTTTTTTATGTGTGCAAACATTTTTCAAAGAAGAATTTTTTAAAGGAAAAAATACAGAGACCAAAAATTGCACTTGCACATTGCACTGTAGGGTACTTCTGATATTTATGGGTCTTACTATGGTATT
The DNA here is from genome assembly GCA_029822935.1 of Naso vlamingii. Classification (NCBI taxonomy): domain Eukaryota; kingdom Metazoa; phylum Chordata; class Actinopteri; order Acanthuriformes; family Acanthuridae; genus Naso; species Naso vlamingii. Next base: position 1,391,810 of record JAPQLA010000023.1, on the reverse strand, counting down.
TATGTTTTTGTTTTGTTTTTTAATTCCAATTTTATCTCAATTTTTACACGGTATCTGGCCTTTATTGAACTTTTTGTTCTACTGTACTCCCTTCAGTGACCTAGTCCCGTGTTGTGTATGTGTAACGTATACTGTATCTTTGTCTAGTTGAAAGATTTTGTCTGTCTTTGATTATGGTTCCCTCCTCTATGTTTCTCTCAGACGTTTCTTATTTTTCCCTAATTCTTTCCATCGTTTCAGGGTTTTTTAAGTTTTTCCTCACCTGGTGAGAAGGTCTAAGGACAGAGGATGTCGAGTCTGTGCAGTTTGTGAAGCCCCTTGAGACAAATTGTAATTTGTGATTTTGGGCTATACAAAAATAAATTTGATTGATTGATTGATTGTGGCAAATCAGTTTCCCCCTTGGGGGATTAATAAAGTTTATCCTTATCCTTAAATGCTGCTCTACTGGTAGAGATAACCTCTTAATGTTATTTTAGAGTGTATTTATGCACAAATGGAAACACCAACCATCAGAAATCCCTACAGAGCTGTTAAAGCTGAATAATGTAGTAGTGTCATCTTCACCAAAAACAACAAACAAGTCATAGGGAAGAAAGTCTCATTTCTCTTAAATCATGTTTCCTTAATTTCACACATCCTTTCCTTGTATCTCTCCTGGTGTCTTCAGTGTAAGGGATTAAGATTCAAATAAAGGTACAGGTAAGAAAACATGGATGCAATTAAGAGAGCTGAGATTGGACAGTGGACTGTTGCCAGTAGTCATTTGTGGAGCTGAATTTGAGATGGTCTGACAAACTAAGGGGACTTTTTATTGTTAAAGAAGGTTGTATTACCACATGAAAACAGTAATAAGAAGTCCAGTAGCATTCAGAACCTGATAATATCGCACTGACTCTCTGACAGGGCATGTTGTGTTTGCGCACAATGACCTGACCAACTTTGTTAAGTAGGTTGATTCCCTTCCCCAAATGTGATGGATACGAAAAGCCTTACAACAAAAATCAGTTTTCAAAAAATAAGTAATTACTCAATCATGTAAAAAACAAGCCATAGATGGAAACGAGAGAAGAGTGTGGTGCACCAAGTGTAAATCTGGGGAATTTAACATGGCTTACTGATACAAAATTGTCAATACACAACTGTGGAATTCCATATTTTTAAGTAAATCAGTAAAGGTATGGTCAGACTGAAAGCGATGAAGAGATGTTTATCACACAAAATGCCAGTATCGTGTCACTTGATCATAATTGGATCATATTTTGGATCATCGCTTCAATCCTGTCATTTGTGCAATGTAACGTTACAGTCTGCTTATATTAGCTCGATCAAAGGAGGGCACTGGCCACTTTCTGTCATCAATTACGGCCAATTTTGTCATCATTTCTGCACTAAGTATATACATGTATAAATATATATGTATACACCAGTTGAAAAACTTATCCAGCCATGTCTGTGTTCGTAAGATAATCCTGTGGTGTATAAAATCGTGTTGTAGGAGCTCAACATTATACACACACAGCAAGTCTGATTCAGTGTGCTTTCAGCAAAACACAGCAACGTCCCTGCTGTCAGGACATCAATGACATCGGGGGAATCTCAAAATGGATTGGCTGTCGTGGTACAGCATCACGTGAGGTTGCCCAAAAAGTTCATATTTTCAACTTCGAGCGATGAGGCGATGGACAACTCATCATGTGTTTGGCATTGTGTGTATTGCGAGATTCGCATAGCCTGAAGTGCCATCACAGCTAACCACAACTTTACATTGAATTTGTATGTCATCTTGTGGCATTCATGTTCATCGCTTTCTGTCTGAACGCACCTTAAAACATCACAAGCTTTGGTGAAAGCTAGGGTATTGGAGCTGTGTGGAGAGAAATCATGCCTATATACCACACATTCTGTATGCATGCTTAATTAGCCTGAATAATTACAATATAAAAAGAACAAGAGAAAGAATAACTATACAGGTGTCCTTGTCTCCACGTGTGTGTGCATGTTTGTTGGATGTGTGTTTCTCCTCCTGTCATCCAGATGACACTCAAGTGACATTGTAATCTACATGACTGATAAATGCTCCATGTCATTGAAAGCAGGAGAGGCTCTCCATCGCCTTCAGTGGCGCTCTACATCAGAGAGCAGTCAACCTTGATAGGGGATGTCATGACTATGTTTTTGTTTTTGTTGCTAGTATGTTTGGGGGCTGGACTGAGGTTTCCAATGTACTATATGTACATCTTTGTATTTGATAATTCTAGTGTAAGACCAATTGTTTTAAAATTACCTAGGATTCACATACATATGTTTGCCAATACATGGTCATCTGTGTATGTGCTTACATTTGTGTCTGTAATTGTGTGTGTGTGTGTGTGTGTGTGTGTGTTTGTGTGTGTGTGTGTGTGTGTGTGTGTGTGTGTGTGTGTGTGTGTGTGTTTGTGGGCGTGTGTGTCTGTGTCACCGGGATGACAGCAATGGTACCCTTCCAGAGAGCCAGTGTTCTCCAAAGAGGCATCCATCTCTGGGGTCTTTTGTGTTGGGAGGAGCAGCCAAGGTCAGCAGCTGAAAGAGCTTTGTGTGCATCTGCACGAGTGTGTGCGCACTCATTGCCTCCGTCTAGTGACTCAGTAACAGGATCCTTGGCCTATTAATTGGCCTGACAGTGATAAAGGAAATGGAAGTGGATGCTATTTGTCTCTAATGCAGCCACGCTCATATTAGCCCAAAGACAAATGGACACTGTTTTCCCACTTGAGCTACTCTAATTTTTTAAAACCCCTCTGAGGGGATGTGTGGATGGTGTGCATGTGTGTGTGTGTGTGAGTGTGTGTGTATGATTTGAAGTGTTTGTGAGAGCGTTTGTGTGCATGTGTGTTTGTATTTTTTGTTTGATATCTTGAAAAACACAAATCACTGTTATTTGCATTAATGTTTTTTTGTGCTGTAAACAGGCATTGGAAATGATGTAGTGATGATACCAGATTTGCAGTGTTTGTGTGTGCACAATGCATGTGTGTATTTTACATGTGTAAATATGCATATAAGTGTTAATATATGTCTGCTTGTGTGTGCATATGCAAATATATGTTACTGAGCTTCTTCTGTACAGATGCAATGCCTCAGCCTCTGCCTCTGTGTACATGTGAGGGAGGCAGAGGAGGGCAAGCAGAGATGAGAAGGGGGTCAACACCTGGCAGCACCTGAGGTTAAAGCTCAAGGGGAAATTGAGGCCTGAAGCAGACTGCCAGGTGATGAGTGGAGAGGCTTGGAGGGTGTGAGTGGAGAAACAGCCTTTATTCTTCTCCAGAAATGGACTATTGTTAATGCCGTCTGTGACACGTGACCTAATGACACACACACACACATACACACTCAGACAAGTACACATACACAATTTTAAAATGTCCTGGCGTTGTCCTTATTTTGAGCCAAAAAGACCACTATTTACACATTGTGATTGAAGATTTATCGGGTTTGGTATGCAGCAAAAATACATTTCAGCTGAAGTGCAAGTGAAATCCCAGTTTTATTATCTAAACTTATTCATGTAAAATGTTAATTTTTTTTGCTAATATTTTTTGTTAGCGAAAGAAAGAAATATTGGTCTTTAGGAATATATGTATATAAATATATAGTAGCCTTTAAAAATGCTTCTTTATGGAGAGGGGGTCGTAGCCAATCCAGTGGTCCGTGCCCTGACTGTGGTCTCTAACAAAGATTACTGGTTACTACCCAGTAGGAGCACTGAAGCTAATGGTCTGGACCAGTTACTGACTGGTCTGTAGAATAGTCTGTTTACTCTTAGCCCATCTTCCTTCTGCGATCATGTTGGCAACATTGTCAGCTGAATAAATCTGTTCTATCCATCTAAATTTTACTTAAGTGTTTATAAATATGCACCAGTTGTCCTTGTGGTTTGTTGCGCAGTCTTTGTTCAATCAACTGATGATCCAGACCATTTGTTAAGTGGTCCCTGGTCCGGTCCTTGTGGTTTGTCCATGGTACAGTCCTGTTGCTCAGGGGTTTATTGTGTGGTCCAAATCCACACCTCTTCTGTCTTATCTCTCCTTCCCCCTTCTCTCATTTGGTCCACTTTTTTTTTGCTATTGCTGCAGTGTTTTTAATGACGGAGACAAACACCACCACACATCCTAATATTAGAAACTTTATTAATGGTTGGTTGGGGACCAATACTTCCATTGGCTAACAACTCAAGTAAACAGTAGGTGAGTATTTGCTATCTTTACATTTTAAATAGAAACTGATTTTACATCACTGATCTGGTCCCACAATGCAACTGACGGAAGGAAATAAGAACGAGGCATCTGACAGAAAGAGAGCGTTGCATCCATGACACTGCTCATAGCTCAGAGGGACATTCTAAGGAAAACAAAACAGCCAAACTTATTTTGGGTGCTGACGCTTGCTCACTTTAACAAAAATAATGTTTTAAGCAATTTTCCTCTGATGGAAGCATCTTCATTCATGTAGAGAATTCTCGAAACAAGACAACCTGCTGTAAAGAAGGTTAAATTGTTGATCTCAACTGGAATTTTCACTGCTTTGTAATCTTTAAGGGGTCTGGACACACCCCTGTATTTATCAGTTTGTGATATTCAACCATACCCAACCATGTGGATAGTTACGTTACATGTGCTTTAGTTTTAGTTTTGAGAAAGTGGATGCCGTCTCTCGTTTGACCGGAAAAGAACTTTGTTTCTAGATAGAAAAGTTGTATTTTAAAAGATTCAGTTGGCCTTAATCATAGCCTGAACACATGAAACCAAAATTATGTGCATGGTTAAATAGGCATAGGTGAGAACATACACAGCTGTTTTGTGGATAGGGTGAGGTGATCATTCAAGGCTGAATTTCTTAGTAACTTTCTTACAAAATGACTTCTTAACATGATTCTTTTTCAGTATAAAAATGTTAGTGTTCGTCACAATTAAAACAACATCGCTCCTAATCCCAGGAATCACTTTTTGCACCTGTTAAATGATGCTGCTTCTACCAAAGCTCTTCCATCTTGTATAAAATGTGGCCCCTAATTCCGCCTCGTACATTTGAATGTGAGCAATGTGTCCAGAAATAGGTATCTGTGTTTAAGTGTGTGTAAAGCGTGATAAGGGAGAATGGGATCTGATATGGCATGATAAAATACCTGGGTAATGTCTGGGTGGATTTTTATGTTTCTTCAAGGAGTCAGTGTGAGGATGTTATCTCCAGACTGGGAAGCCATGCTTCCCTCTCTAGGGATTCCTGCAACCAATACCACCTCTCTGAAGAGCTGGTTATACTGGGCAAAGCTGCCCCCACCACCACCACCACCACAAATTTCCCATTAATACTATCTTCTTTTTTTCTTCCATATTGGCTGAATCACTCCCAAACCATTTTTCAACCAGATGCCTTTGTCAGTAAATAACTTTATCTCTTGGGATATGGGTTATTCTCTCTAGCATTATCTATACAATGTTATCGCCTTTCATTATCTTTTGGCTCAAAACCATGTGGCAGATGATAGTGGATCCTGTGCAAGTATTAAGAGCCAGAATTCTCTGTCTTGGACAGAATGTGGATCTAAAGAGAATTTTTTATATTATTTTTCACAAAATGGTAAAGAAAAGAATAGAAAACAGCTCCAGTGGATTCATTTGTTAGACACAGGGTGATATTTGCACTACTCTAGTTCACAGGTATCTCTTAATCTGCCATGAAGCGAGTGTGGTTTTGACCTAGCATTAAAAATAACAAAAGGTTGTAGTTTTAACTGTTTAAAAACATGTTTATTTCTGCTGTAAAATTGGGCATTATAATATGGGGCTCCATGCAGACAGGAGAAGGCACTGTGACTTGGATGTGATGATCCTTGGGCGAAACTATCGTGACTGTGGAGCCTCATGCCAAGATTCACTCTGCCTCTCCAGGCGTCAGCTGTGATACTGATGAGTACTATGAAGGGAAGCCTGGCAGAAGAGCGGACTAGCCACAGCAGATTACACTTTTGTTTCCGCTGAGAATTTAGACGACCTGGCGTGACAGCAAGCTAGCACCAGTGTTAGTTGCTAGCTAGCCAGACAGACAGCCACGCTCACATACCTGTTGAGCTGGCTGGCACCCTCTCAGTCGAGGGATCTCGTAGACATTTATTTAGTGATGTACTCAGGACCACACTAACTGAGACCAAGACTTGACCGAGCCCAGAGTTTGCCATTACTGAGACAAGACCAAGACTTTAGGGGTCAAGACCAAAGCCATTAAAAAATTTTCCTCTGATTTCAAGGTGACAACAGAAGTTTAATGTTTTCCCAGCGTCTTAGTAAGCACTGCCTTGCAGGACCTGCACTCTGCCGGGTATTTTCTCTTTGATGTTGTTTTGCTCATGCATACTCTTTAAGGTAGCCAAACTTCCACAAATTTAAAAAAAAAAAAAAAAAAAAAAAAAGCTAGCTACAAATGACGTTATTGACTGCATTTGAAGAAGCAAGTTTTACATCTGATCACAGTCATTATGTTTACAAATACATCTGTTGTGGTCTTGACTGGTCTTGATTAAAAATCCAGAGTCCTCTAAGTCCGAGACCAAGACAAGACCTAATCAAAATGCGTTTAATTCCGAGACGAGACAAAGACCTTCAAAAAGTTGTCTTGAGACCAGTATCAAGACCAAAATCAATCTTGAGTGGTGCAACACTAAGTTTATTTCCCCTTTGATTTGTTTGTTTACATATCGCAACACAAATGACCACCCACCATGAAAATAACAGGAACCTGTGGTTACTGGATCTGCCCTGTTCTCTTGTTTTTGGGTGTGCAGTAATTATGAATCACTACTGGTATTTTATCCTAACTTCTTAAGTATTGCGTGGTAACTGCTTAAATAACAAATAAACAACAGTTTTGTGTTTTGTTCTGTTTTTCATTTAAATATTACACTTTTATCAGTGATAAGGACATTTTTATATTAACCATCAGTTGAAATTGCCAAAATATCTAATTAAACTCCTTCATTGTTTAGTTTATGGATATTATTTGATATTATTTTTTTCAAGTTTGCAAATTCAATGTGCCTGTAAGCTGAAAAAATGCCTTAGAAACAAAATACATTGCTTTATTAATATTTTTTTAATTCCTTTTATTCAGCTAATATTGTTCAGTTTCTTAACAATTTTCACATTGTAAAACACACTGACATGTAATTGCATCTATATGTGACAGTGCATCTTTGCTGTGTGGTCTGGTCATGACCTGAGGTGTTTTAGACCCCACCGCCGCCGCCCCTAGCTCTTTGCTCAATGCTCATTGCTAGACTCTGTGTCTCATTTGAATATATTGATTGGGCCATCTGTAAGCCATTTATCTCCTTCAAAAGACCGTTAAAGTAGGCTTCCCCACCTTTCAGCCCGCCCACCACTGTTCCCTGACAGAAAGAATATGCACTCCCATAAAGCAGGGCACACAGACGTTCACACTGGTCGAAGAAATGGACGTAATATCCTCAATATATTGCATTCTTTTACGGAAATATCACCTTCAGACATATAAAAGCAGCAGCAAAAGCAGCCACAGTAGCTGTGATTTGAGATAAGGGCGAGAGAACACATCATGTAAACACAGGTCTTTGGTGGGCAAGCTGAGCGCACAACTCCAGCTTGCTTTGGGGAACCAAACACTATCTAATGCTTCATTTAGTGTTGCTGAAATACCCACCAAATAATGAAACCAATTATTGCATTCATGTGGTGAATAATGCCTCCTTCAAATAATCTGCTTATCTGGCCTTGCCTCCATGGCTTTACGTGTGTGTGTGTGTGTGTGTGTGTGTCATCATAAACTGTACCCTGATGTCGTCGATGCAGGGTTCTGGCACATCTGCAAGCCCCAGATATTCTCTGAACATGAACACGTGTCGTCAGCACAGTGTGTGCATCATCATGATTGACTCATTTCTGACATTCCCAGTGGTAAAGCCTAGGTAAAAGATTACCCTCTTGTCTTGGACTGCTGCCCACTGTACAGTAAAGACCCTTGCACAAACACTAGTAAGACAAACACACTCACGTACACACTGTGTGTCTCCAACAGGCATTCGTCTCTTTGTATGTAGCGCCTTTTACTGCCTCTTTGTTCCCTCTTTTGTCTCCATTCTTCATTCAAATCTGTTTTCTCCTCAGACAAACCGTTGGCGGGCAACCGTTTGCAAGACTGAGCAAGGGGGAAGCACAGAGCTAGAGAGAACCCTAGATGAAGAGAAGGAGACAGGGAAAGGCAAAGGAGAGAAAAGGAGGAGTGGAGAGAAGCAGGGAAGCATGGAAGAGGAGAAAGTGAGAGGGAATGACTGAGCAGGGAAAAGAAAAGGGAAACAAAATGAAATGGTAGAGGTGAATTCATGCTCTGTCTCTCAACATGAGCACATTCTGCTGTTTCCTCAGCATGGCGGTTGCGGATCACTCTCTGCTCCTGCGGGCTGCAAGTTAACATTTGAAATTTCTCTGCTCTGACAAGGTGAAGGGTGACGGTCGCCATCCAGCAGACCTTGCCTCTGTGTGTAAATACAGGGCATGGGCAGATGGTGGAAAATTGGCGTCGTCACTTGAACCATACGGAGCATATGCACATGGGGGAGTTTGCAAAGACCCAGGGCATGGGGTGCGAGCCGAGCCTGCTGAGGCTGGCACAAGACACAAGGCATTGACATTGGCACTGGTGAGGGGTAACAGTCCGCCTGAACTTCTCTTGGAAGGCCCCACAAACAGAGCTGGACACTAGAACATGGTCTTATATTTATAGCAGCAGACCTATTGTGTTATGTAAAGATCCACGTTGTTTTTCGTGCTAAATAACCACATTGGAATGCATTGGAGAGAAATGCATAAAATGCTCAGACTGGCACAGCAAGATTAATTATCAATTATCTTTTGATTCACCTTTTATTTCCAAGGAGCACTACCAACTGATGCGGTCAGAACTGCCTCTGGATGCATTTGGATCGACATACAACCATACAACCAACCAGAGCTGTTTACCCCATCTTTCCCCTTACACTACAGGCGAGCCACCACCATGTTTGTTTTGAAAGGAATTTTTGGTGAGCCAAAACCCTCTTGTTGTTGAAAGCTATGCAATATTGAAAAGAAGGAATGCTTCAACAGGAAGGACAACAACCTTGGACACCCAGCAAGCACCCGTTTTTTGATATTAGGACACACCACAGCGTTAAAAAAACACAGGACAAAAGCACTAAAACTTACATAAATAGCTAATATCACAACATAACATTAGTGTGGAAAACTAATGTTAACTGCGTCACTCGTCTGTCTAGGCTGCCAAAGATTGGTGTCAGCTACCGGGTACTCAGGTCGCAGCTGCCGGCTCCTCGGCTCTCCTCAATGAATCATCACATAAGGCTTGCGACATTTAGTTGCGATTGGAACAGCGAGTTTTCAGATGGGTAGAAACAGACATAAATGTGAGAGTTCCTGGATCATTTTCACAAAGAGAATTTATTCCCAATCTAAATTATTTTACCAGGCTATAAAATGCTGTCCAGATTGTCTCAACTCTTATGGTCTTATGGTGACATTAGGTGGGATGATGTTCAACAGCTTAATGTATTTTTCAAAAAATGTCAGTCCAACAATCACTCCCACTATATAGCTGTGTAAGGGGTGAGAGTATGAAAAATTATGAACTTTCTTGCAAACTATTGTTATTAATTCTGAACAACTACTTTGTGCGTGCCACCAAGTGTAACACCAGGAATGCCACGAGAGGAGACTGCTTGAAAACATGAGCTGCTTTCCCCTTTTTTGTTGGTTCTCTTTCTCTGTGCTGTCAGACTTTTAAGGCCACCTTTAAGTGTGGCCATAAGGAACCAGTAAAAATGCTTTCGCCTTTTGATATGCTCAGGCAGCGCATCATGTAAAATGACAAAGTGGTGGGTGGGCAAGACAGCCATTAGAATTTATCCACAAGATCTCAAAAACGTACTACAAACTTCACATAATCTTAAAAAAAAAAAAAAGAAAGAAAAAAGAATAAATCAAGATCTTCCTGGCCCTGTGTGTTGGTCGGCAGAAAATTTTAACCCCAACAATACTGTTTGAACAAAGTGAAAGTGTCACTGAAGTGATGATGAGTCATCCTCTTTTGATCATGAATACCCAAATCCAAAACCTGGATATCACACTGTGGACATGAATGCTGGGTGAATGGAATTACCATTTTACTAACACTCAAGAACTGTGTGAAGAACACACATTTTGCATGGCAAAACCAACTCTGATGACTGACAACTCTATTCACAGAGAGGTGGATGCAAAGGTTGAACTTCTTCACCACCCCCAGAGGACAGAAGACATTTAATTTATGGAAGTCTTCCAGGATTTCTTGATGCGGACCAACAGTTATCTCTCACAGCTAATTGAGGCTGTTAGGGTGTAACACAGTTTGTGCGCAGCTTTGAGTCATTAAGTCGATGCACTTAGGATGTCCATGAGAGGAGACAGGTGCTTTGTATTTGGTTCATGCTGAGATCAAACCTGAGATGTACTTCGACTGTACAAGCATCATGTTTGCATCTTGCAAACATGGTGTTCATTGACATAATAATCATTCTGAGACCATTTTATAAAACAACATCTGAACAGTGCTGATTGCAGAGAAGGATATATATATGGGCCTGTTCAGAGTGGGATGGCCTTTTTCACAAAAAGTACCTTTACTTAGAAAGACAAAGTACACGCTAGGCTGACCTATGTGGTTTGGACTAGTTTTCCCATGTGAACATCAAGTGACAAGAAAAAAAAGTAAGGTACTTAAAGCTTCAGCTGGAAACTTAACATCAATAACCTTTTGTGTTCTATTTGGAAAAAATGTCATAACACCCATAAACAGCTGTTAGTAAGTGACATGGTCTGAGAGTATCAGGAGATCTCTGTGTTTTCCCATGATGCCTCTGTATTCAGGATTCTGTTCTATTCGTCCAGTCATTGCTGCTCTCTGTACTCTGTCCTGATTAGCTGTTTTAAGCTGCGCCTCTTAGCAACAGGCGACAGCGGTACGAGCTGATTAGCTGTTCTTGCCTTACAACTGCAGCTTTAAGTCAAAAAACCCACAAAACAAAACAAAAAAAACCCCACTACTTTTTAAGACAATGTAAAATATTAGATGCTTGTTTTGGAAACACAAAGACTTTGTGATTGCAAATGTTCGTATAGAAACATGAGACCATCTCTGAAAATACTTGTTGTCAGATATGGTGATTTAAAGTTAGCAAACAATCTTTTAGTCTTGACCTTTATTTACCTTAACTACAGTTAGCATCTAGGCTTTTTTTGAAATCCAACATTTAATCTCGATGTCAGCTGTTAAGTATATGATCCTCTTTTGGTAAGAATCCTCCCTCTTTCCTGATATGCTTTGATTTGCACTTTAATTTGCTATTGATGCTGTTTGCTCTTAATGTTAACTTCTGTGTAACATTTTTATGTCACAAATGCCACCGGAACAACAACTTTAGTATGACTCATGTTATTCTCTGTTGCTCCGATTTCCTCTTAATGTCCTTACTGACTAAATTCAGTTGGTTTTTTGTTTGTTTTTGTTTTTTTTAATTTGCCCTTCTTTGACAGTAAAATCAAAATTCCATACTTTTTTCTAATTTATTAGCATCCAAACTATTCAGTTCATTCAACCTTTTATTCAATCTTTCAGACCTAATGTGTAACACAAGAAGTGCCAAGATTTACTGATAGTAGTTTGACCACCGAAGACGTGGTTAGAATTTTATTTGTTTTATTAACACTTATGTTATGTTCTGCTATGGTTGTCGTAGCTTTTGTGTTAGGTGCATATTATCATTTCACTAACCTGTTTTATCATTGTTAGTACCACTTAACCTCTAACTCTGTGTTGCATGGCTTATGTGTTTGGTGTTATTTCACAAACAACTCAACGCTAACAATTACACAAACAATGCAGCCACATTTTTCTAACAATGTTTCAAGGTAAGTGAAGTGTCTGCTGCTTATTGCTGCCCTACATGTTTTGCATGGTTACATGTATCAAAGGATGTCTGTGGTCAATATTGCCTGGCTGCTGCTTCCTGTTGCCATGTGTTTTTGTTGTTGTATTTCTGTACTGTTGCCGCTTGCTGTTGTTGCTTTGCATGGCTTGTGTCTTGTCTTGATAATGTCTCCATTGTTGTTACAACTGCTGTCTACGTAAACAAGTGTCCTGTTGTCTTTGCTACATATATTTTAGAACTATTAGCAACAGAACGTCTTGGCAAAGTATTATAGTTGAAAATTAGCTGGCCTCGCCACAGGCACATTTACAGAAATGTTGCTTAATGTGTGTTGTCTTAATAAATAAATTTTTAAAAAATAAAGAAAACCAAAATTATTTAATCAGCAAAAACACTATTTCTGTGAAAAAAAAAATGAAAAAAATAAATAAGGAGGAGCAGAGTGGCAAGAATGACAGGGAGAATAATTTTCCTGATGAATTAATACTGTTATTGCCTATTATGCAGAATTCACCATGGAAGTCATGATTTTACATTTTCAGCCTTTGTTGGTAAATTATTTGGCTATTGTTTGAGATTGTATTTGAATACCCTTAAGTGTGAGAATGTAGAGTAAATGTTAAAAAATCCTCATATTTCAGTTTTACATTATAGAAATGAAGACTGCATTTTACCAACACAGCCATTTGTTTTTATTTTGGTAAGCAATGGTCACCGTGCTATAAAAACAGCTTCCGGCTCAGCTTCACCCATATTTTAACCTCTGCTACAGCTCCTACCTGAGAATCAGGACAGTGATGTACAAGTGTATCTCAGGCAAGAGTGTATGTTGACCAATCGATCTCCTCCACCCTGACACGTTCAGAGTCCTAGTGTCATTATAGCCACTGTTTGGTGCTATAAACCAGAGTTGGACAGTTCTGATAGCAGTGAGGGATATGGATGGGCCTATACAGAGTTAGACAGCAGCCTTGCCATACATCTTCCAGGGTAGAGGTTTGTCATTGCCACGCTCGTACAGAGGGGTTTGTCATAGAAGTATGTACAAGTACAGAGGCATGTCCGGTGTCCTTGCTTTGCCTTGCATGACACTGATGTGTACCTGCTTGCTAACTGTAAGCACACAGTTAGATACACAAACAACATTTAGCAGTGAAAACCTTATTCCTGTCTTGTCCTATCTTCCTAACAACAGTCCATCACACCTTTGTAAAGCACACACAACACATATCTCCCCTCGCACACACACACACACACACACACACATACACGCAAACATACGGTCCTTTCTTTCTTGGATGTGTCTGTACACGACTCCCTGGCCGCAAATCCTTCAGTGGGATGGATGAGTGTCTCCAGCTCATTCATCATCCGCCTTATCCGCCACCCTCGCCACTGTTTTTATATCAGCCAGCAGTCACACTGACAACTGATGGCCCTCTCTCTCTCTTGCTCCCTTTCTTTCTTTTCTCCCTCACAAGTCTTTCTTGGGCCATTTCTCTTTTTTCTCGCTCCCCAGTGCCCTACTTGCTTTGCTTGTTCACGTGCATGTTTGTGGGCGTTCATGCACGCTTTCTCACCTCCTAACTTCCCCCACTCACACAGATCCCTTTCCACCACCACTCGCTCTTACTCTCCCTCCCTCCCTTATCGTCTTCCCCTCTTCACGTTCCTCTCCATCTATCTATCTCTCTCCTGTGCACCGTTGGGACCAGAGTGGCACCTTCAGAGCGGCCCGTAAAAAGGCCCTATAAAAAGCCCCAACACGGGGAAGAAAGGGTAATGATGAAATTTAACTGCTCCTCTTGGTGCACCTGGGGTCTGGCCCTGTATGTGTGTGTGGATATATGAGCATGTATGTGTCGTGAATGTGTTTGTGTGCGCTCGGCGAGCATAAGGCCTGGGCATTGAACCGGAACTGCCCTGCTAGGGGGGTCAATGTCACGGCACCGCCATGAGAGTTATCGGTTTTTAAAGACACACTATGGATTTTGTGGGGGAACTCATTTACACCAGCATAAAACGGAAGGTGGCAGGGGAAGTTTAAACTCTAAAAATGATGGGGGACTGTGAGATCACGAGGAAAATGGGTTGGATGGTTTGAGTGGCCTCATCGGTGTGATAGCAATTTAACCCTTTGTGGAGGACGGACACTGATTTTTATCTTTGCTGCTGGGGTGGACTGAAACCAAAACGATCAAGGATAGACTCAAATTTGGAGTGTTATGAGTTCAAGTTAGGTGCCTTTGTCTGTTCAAATGTATCTCACACTTTGTTGCAGTACACTGTGTACAGTATACGTCTATAAAATCCATACAGAGTTATGTCCACTGCAGGTGCCGAAATAGCATGTTGTTAAACTGATTCATGGATTGTGTCACCTCAACATTTTTTAATGTTTTATTGATGCAGGAGAGCTATAACGTCAATGAATAGATCCCATTAAAATCTAATGGCCTTGCTGTGTATGTGTTTGTTGGTGCAAGGTAAATTCTCCTACCGACTGTGTGTGTGTGGCTGTAACCACATGCACCTTCAGGCCTGCATGTCAGGGCAAGACTATTTTCAGTTCAGTTACTGGCTGGAGCCCAGCACCCTCCATGGGCTCAGATGCTGGCTCAATGGCCACCCCAGCCTTCCCCTGCCTCCCTTGCCTCCCACCTGTCCCTGACTGCAGGCCTCCGCAGCTTGCCCGTCGGCGTGGAAAATCAGCCTTTGATGGGCCTGAGGGGACTGGAGGAGGAGACGGCTGGGGTTGTGGAGAGGATGAAAGCCCCAGGAGGAGCAGCATGCGCTGACTGACAGGGCTTGACACTGGAAGGGCCCGCAGCCCAGGCCTGGCGCCTTTCCTCTAGCAACACCAGGCCTCAATGAGTGGCCTGCAGGGCTGAATCCTCTACCCCAGTGTCTTCCAGGCCTCCAAGTAAGGAGCCCCTTTTAATGTGCAATTTCCCAATCCAGGTTAAGTTGAACTAAACAAGATTATACACATATAACACAAATTCTTATCTAACAAAATGATAAATTCATTTAAATGTCTGCTCAGAGCACATTATCTGTCCATATTTAGATAAATGTTCTTGCTTATATCACTACTTCAAAAAGATGAATCAGTGCACCTTGTACAAATTTGGTTGTGCAGAGGTTGGTGCTTTTCTGCATTGTTTGAATGAACTGATGCAAAGGTACATATAAACAGTTGCATAGTCTTCTGTCTTTGTAAAGCACTGTTCAAGATTTGATGTCACAGATGGTTAAAACACAAAACAATAAAGTAACAGCTGTGAATTGCAGGTATACAAAGTATACAGTGTAAAAATAACAGTAATGACAAGGGAAATAAATTCAATAAAAATGAAATAGTTCTGAACAAATATGAGCGTTTGTGACATCAAACTAATAGTGTTTTGTACAAATACAGGGTTCTAGAGAACAAAAAACTTTTCCTGCACACATAACTGCTAATGGTAATTAATGTCAACTTTTTGCCCTGCAATGGTCACTGACAGAAGGTCAAACTTTATTTCCATTAACCGCAACAAATCTGGTTGAAAAACTGATTAAAAATCTCTTTCAGAGACATTGTGCACATGTGCAAATGTTTATCATTGATAAAATTTATTTTATTGTCCCTGTAGGGAAATTTGTTCTGGACTCAGTCCATCCAATACCACGAGCAAAATGAAAACTATCATGACAGCACACAGCTTTCACACACGTACAACAATTCCCTGCACACATACATGCCCTCCAACTAACAATGCAGACATATTTCACTTAGTCTCGTGTAGCCAGACTTTTCCACAGCACTCAGCGCTGGGTAAAGGTCTGGCTTTACACAGACGCATTCTGGTATAGAGGGAAAAAAAATGCTCCGCTCAGTTTGTTTTTTTCTAAACCAATCACAATCACTGTGGGCGGCACAAAGCCCCGGATACTGCGACTGTGCCCATACAAACTAGTATTGGTGGGAAAGTCATTTTGATGAAAGATTTAGATGTGCGGAAAAGAGCCCTGCCGTTAAAATGTCAAAATTCCCGACATCAAAAGTCGCCATTTCCAGCGTGTAGGCTGCTTACTCAGAGGTTATTATTGTTGTTTCTTGTAGCAGTGGGGACTTTGAAATGGTAACACGCAGTGTGCGAAATACCCAGTGGCAATCAGGGGGTCTCCCCCTAGCTACTGCTCCAGTGTAGGCTGAGGTCTTACAAATAGTAGGCTAGTCAGACGATGAGCAAGCATGAACATTACCTACAACAGCCAAACCGGCTTCCTCTCCTTTATTTTTGTTGTCATAGTTAAGCTTTTTAGAAGTAAATCCAGAGTTGGTTAGTAAGGAGCTTTGTTTTCTCTTTGCCATGTTTAGTCCACTAGTATGCCGATTTTGAAGCCAAAAAAAAAAAAAAAAAAATCCAACACTTTGCAGGCAGTAAAGAACAATTGCGAGCAAAAACTCTTTTTTTAAAGCTTTTTCTTGAGACCCCCCAGAATTCTGCTGTTGAGGCTTTCAAGGGGTCTGACCTGTCAATTAAGGGGTCTCAGACCCCCCAAGACCTCCTGTATTTTGCACCTTGGTAACACGCAGAAAATGGAAGGGGTGGGGAACGCCAGGCTGCCCTCCTGGCACCTACTCAGCCAATTGCAGTCTGACACTGGGGACACACCGGGGACAAAATCGCTGCGAAGAGTCATTTCCCGTCCGAGCATGCAACTCGGTGTCCACACCAGGAGCACATTTCTCTGCACTGGTCAACAAGCTCCTCTGCTTGTCTGCCCCTTTCTCATCAAATATCGAGCGCTCTCTCTCTCTCTTTTTCTGTGTGTGTGTGTGTGTCGGTCTCTGTTAACTGACAGATATTTATATAAATATATATGTAGACAGGACAACCACACTATCATTAATCAGGGTGTTTTGTCTTGGCATTTGTTTTATTTTGAAAATTGGCCAGATTCTCTAGGCCTTTTCTCTGTGTGACTTCCTGTCTGGTACGATCTGCTCTGTTCAGCTTGACAAAGTCGCTCATGGAAAAAATGTGACAGACGCTGAAACAATCGCTGCAGAATGTGAGGCGGTCGCAGCGCTCTGCACCGCAGGCGGTGTGGACAGTCAGATTGGGTTACATGAGCGCCGAATGGAAACTAGCTCTGCTCCACGGCTATTCGCAGCGCTACCGCATCCAGTGTGTTTTCGCTGTTACACTAGCAGTGCACATCTGGTGGGTCAGACTGTATTGCACTATACCCTTAAACATTTTGCACAGTTGCAACATTGCACATCTCTAATGGCCAACTTACACCTTACTAATTGGTGTTGAGGAGCTGAATGGACATAGGTAGGAATGAATGTTTATAACGGTTTAGCCTGCACTTGGGGACCCTGAATCTTTTACCAGAAGGTAAGAGCTGGAACTCTGGGTGAAGAGTGTGAGTCAAGTCAGTCACTAGAATACCATGGCAGCCTCTGCCACCAGAGCTTGAATGCTGACCGGTGTTTTAAAGCACTTTAAATGGTTAGTAAGATTCCTCTGCAGCTCAGCAAAGGTCCAGAACGAGCAGATGGTTTGGACGGCAAAACCAGAGAGCAGCAGTCCACTTTGTGGACACAGTCACCATAAGAGAGCACTTGTCATATCATTAGTTATAAATATTAGATATTAACTTTTAGTGCTGTAGCCTGTTAACTTACGGAATATTTAGATGTCAAACACCACACTTGCACCAGTCTGACTGAAAATCCACCCTGCCAATGCACAATCCAATGAAACATGTGCCATGCATAAATTACTTCTACTTCCTGCAAAACAGCTTATTGCTAAATGGATTAGGGTGACACACATATAAACAACACAAACATGCTAATCCTCATTAGCACTGCTGAAAGTCCCTCTGATGCAGTGGTGGAGGGGGGCATGTAGCCAGGCAGGATGGTGGGAGGCAAAAGTCAGTTGGCTGCTAATGCAAATGGAGCTTGAATCTAGAGTGTATACACACACACACACACACACACACACACACACACACACACACACAGTGTACACACAGAACGACAGGTTGTGTGGTTTCCTCGCATCAGATAGAAATTGATCGATAGAGGGAGTGAGTGTGAATGAAAGGAGGGGTCCATGATGCGCAGAGTGTCAGTAGATGGGGACCTTCAGCCAACAGTGCTGGCACACTCTGCAAGCTCCCTCGTGGCTTTTGGATCTGACAATTCCAATGTAATAACAGATAAATAGAGAGGGCTCATCAGGCCACAAAAGCAAACAGCTTGGGCTTGCCAAAGGGAACAGAGGGAGTCAATGTTGGAGGGCGTGCATATGTATTTGTGCATGTAGAGAGAGGAGAGACAGAGAGAAAGAGCTAATGGCTGACATCTGGCATCACTTGCCCCCATCTGAGTCCTGCGCTCGAGCTTCAGACTGTCTTGCTGAATGATAAAGCGCAGAGATTGCCTCTGATTCGGCACTGTTGCAAATCTCCCAGTCAGCCCTGGAGCTATGGGCAACACAGCCTCTTCAAGCCATTCACTGGTTAATGTGCCAATTTGTTTTTCTGAGTGCTCGAAGGAAGAATTTATCACTATTCTGCGGCTGTAGGCAAATACTAATAAAATGCTCTTTTGTGGAAATTCACTTAATTGGCCACAGTAGGGACAGAGAGCTTGAGGAGGAAAAAGACTTGGCCTTTGCTGAGGCTGTTTGCAGATGTTAACACTGATCCACCAGTCTTGTTTTAAAACTGCTCCCCGTAACCCACCCCACAACACTTGCTTAAAATACATATATACTCCAGTTAGATAGCTAGGGTTAGGGTTATACCAGTGTTTACCTGCTGAAACCAGCTTAGTCACATTCGCAGATCATCACTTACCAGTTTTTCATCCCCTGCCTCCCAGCATCTCATTGGCACCCTTTGGTATGAGAAGCACCTGGCTATCAGCTACCTCTAGTGTAAACCCATCCACATCAGGTGCTTATAGCAACTGCTGTACCGGCTGTAAAGAAAGAGCAACAAAGCAAAGACGAGGGTCACACACAGGTCTTTCTCTAGCCCTCCTATTATGTTCAGTCAAATCTGACCAATTTACAAGTTTTCTCTCTAAATAATGCAGTTAATTTCATCTGGTTGTCATAAAATTCCATGACTTTGTTCACATGGCATCTGCACAAACAAAATGAATTTTGAGAATTTGTATATTCTGTGTACTTTATTGAACTTGTATACACCCGTGGTGTTCCCAGTCAGATATGACTGACCATTAGAACTGAATAAGACTACAATTAGTGTAGAAAATAGAGTTGAAGCACAGTCCCAGAGTCCGTTTTTCACACCCCAACATGCAGGTGTCTTTGAGCACACACACACACACACACACACACACACACACACACACTTACCTTATGCCCCTCTTTTTGGCTTCCGTGGACACCCACATGGGAACCACACCTGTTGGAAGTCCACACACACACACACACACACACAAAAACAAAACAAAGCAAAAACAACACACACACACACACACACACACACACACACACACCAGAAAACAAACTAAAAACCTCCCTCAACACTGTTTCAATGATACAACT
>JAPQLA010000023.1:1350730-1370208 GCA_029822935.1 Naso vlamingii | reverse complement strand
TATATATATATATATATATATATATATATATATATATATATATATATATATATATATATATATATGTGTGTGTGTGTTTGTGTGTGTGTTACATGTGCATGTGCATGTCTTACTTTTGGCCATGCTATTTTGCTGTAGTCTAGCCACATATTTAGTACATCATGACTTCATGGTGGAGCAGCAGTGCTGTTAACCTTCAGGCAGAGAGTGCATAATTTGCAAATTAAATATTGCATCCGGCTCACAAATTTTTTTAACAGCGAGTTGGCTGACATCACTCATTGTGACTGGGAAGAAATGCAACAAAAGGAAATGACAAAGGAACGACGGACTGAGGATAATACAGTGGTGACGCAGGATCTTAAGGAGAGAGGGATGGGATAAAAGTAGCTGGTGCTTTAGCTTCTGTTCCTGTGCCAGCCCTGAGTCAAAGCCAGTGCAGTTCTACCAGGGGATGCTCTCCAGAATCTGGCCACACACTAATTACTGGAGGTTTTGTTCAGGAAATTATCTCCATGTCCATTGCTGCATTTCACAGCAAATTAGCCATGGAAATTCCAAAAAACAATAAATAAGGCTGAAATTGTTCATGGGGGTCTCTGCTGATTGTCTCATTCACTTTCTTTGTCCTCCTCCCTAATGCTGACGAAACTAAGAGCCCATTTCCTTTATTTGGGAATTCTATCTGCCCTCAAAAAAGAGACAAATAAAGGCTTTGTTTAGGTCTCACTGTGTGGTAGCGATAAGCAGTTAGTATTGATTCCAGAGTGTGTAAAAGGCATTCTTAATGCTTTCATACCCACATACCTTCTAGGCTATTCTTGCCATGTATGAGCACAGTGAAACTGGCATGTTGAAACAGAGTTGTTTCCACGTATATCCAAATATCTCTGATTAGAAAAAGGAAAATAGGAGCATGTCAGAAGGAGAGATAAAATAAATCAAAAAAGATTTTGAGCCAAATGTAGCTATTTATGTTGAAAATAAGTTTATACATTTTTTTTCTTTTAATCTTAACGCTGAGCTCTATCCAATACAATAATACATGATGAAAAAATAAAAATGAAAAATTAGTTGGCATTTGATGAAAACAAATGTCCATGGTCCACCTAAGTGAAGGTTATCCAGCGTCCAAATTGTTGCCTGATTGCACTGCAAAAATCTGTTCCAACATTTGAACTAAGGGTTAAAGCCCCACTATCTGAAATATGTCACTTGCAACTTTTTAAACATGGTGCTGCTCGGATTTCATTTTTATCAACATAATGAGGAAATGTTAACGCAAGAATATGCCCCGCCAACAGAACAAAACTTGGTGAAAACCTCGTAGGTGGCTGCACCGCATCATGGCAAGGTGTGTAAATGTGGTTAACGTGTTAGTGTGTAGTCAGTGATAGAGTTGATGTTTTACACTGAAGTAGCAGATTAATTTCACTGTACACTGTAAATAAATAATAAAGTACCTTTACCTTTCAATTAGCCTACATTCTTATGCTGTTTATGAGAAAAATAAACAAATGAAAATGAATAAATAAATAAAAGATTATGAGTGCAGTTGCAAGAGCAATACTTTCCACTCAAGTCTTTGGATGTCTGATTTGAGAGATAACCTATTGTAATTGTATTTAGAATTGCTGTAATGATCTGTTCAGTTTGCTGTTATTAAGCTTATGTAGGTTTTTAAATTGACTTTAATTCAACACATTAAAGGAAACCACTGCACAAAACAACAAAACAGCACTAAAACTGATGTAAATAGCTCTGATGAAATCCTCCTAAAAGAAGAAGTAACCTCCGGCCAGTTTTATGACAAATGATGTGCCTATGTCATCAAAATTGAATCATTCTGTTTATAGTCTAATAATAGAACAGAACCTTCACTGGATATCTCTCAAAATAAAAGGTGCTCACTACAGAAGAGAAACATCCAACATTTCAACTAACAAACTCACGTAATAGGAGCAAAAAACAATAATGTGGAAGTATGTGGTGTCTTTAATAAGAGTTTTA
Organism: Naso vlamingii; assembly: GCA_029822935.1. NCBI lineage: Eukaryota > Metazoa > Chordata > Actinopteri > Acanthuriformes > Acanthuridae > Naso > Naso vlamingii. The sequence goes on along the minus strand of JAPQLA010000023.1, from coordinate 1,368,198 downwards.
AAAAATGCTAAATATAAATAAGTAGCCGCCACCCGTCTGTTTGCGCCGATGCTCCGTGACAGCTTCCACTGGGGCGACAGCGTTTCCGCGTCTATTTGTCTCTTTTCACGATGTCTGGTGGGTCAGACTCTTAATCAAAACACAATATAACAACGTGTATGAGACTATTCAACAGCTTGTGGAGACATTTTTGGATTTCGTCTCGCTGAGCCAGACTTTTGTCCACACTCACTGCCTGACCAATCCTGAAAGTTGGTTGCCTCACTCACCCACTCACTCACTCACTCACAGACAAATGTTTTTGTAGGGCTGATCCGCTCCTGCGGTCCAGCCAAAAATAATAAAATCTGCTCAACAACAATATCTGATTTTGCAACACAACATCTGCTCAGCAACTAAAGCAAGGTTAAACTTTTTTGGTTATATTTAGGCTTAAACAGCAATGTGAAGTTCAGAAAAGATTGTGGTTCCAGTTTAATACTGAAGAAGTCAAGAGTAAGGTGGGAATGAGATACCAAACATTAATCATGTACCCTGACCACTGGCATAAGCTACAGATGTGCCAAAATGTTTCAGCAGGTACTGCAGGCATCAGATCTCCAATATCAACTCAATTGTTTTAAAAAATTAACTAAAGTCGGTTCAAGTTAGTGAGATATTTTGTACTGTTCTTATTTTCTATTATATACCTTTATTTATAATTATACTCTTGTATTCTGTATAAGTGAGTCCGAAGTAAAAAGGCAAAGAACAAACACAAACACAATGGCTGTGTCTGTGGAAAAAAATGGTGACATTGGTTAAGGACTGTGGCTGCATTCTTTTCTGGTCATCTTTATTTATGATAAATTGGCAAAAAACATAAACTTGATTAACTTGTATCTTAAAGACTTGCAGGTGCATGCACAGCACGCGCGTATCTTGGCAAAAAGAGACAAAGAAATGACCTGTACACAATCATATTTCCATATTTACTAGCATGGCACTACAATGAAAATGTTTATCCTTGTTTAGGGACATGAAAAACACTTCTGGCATGCTTACACATTAAAAGCCCTTGCATATACGGACCGAACTAAAACCCCGTTCATCTGCCTTTATGACCCATTTCCCGACAATTTTTTTTTTCTGAAATCAGTATGTTTGAGGGTCTCAAATATGATTATGGTATTTATCAAACAGAAAGTTGTGTAAAAACACGGTGGGGCTGTGGTGAATGCATGCATGCGCCCGAGATGCAGCAGTTCGGTAGGGACATGCACATGCACTGGTCACGCAGTATGTCTGAACCAGGAGTAAGTCTCCGATATGGCAATGTAAAGTGTAAAGCATTGCCGTAGTGCCCCCTATGGGTGCACTGTAATATTTTCTCTGTGTGAACAAACTCAAGGCAGAGCCCACAACAATGTTCACGCAAAGCTTGGCATTGATCAGAGTAATGACCACCGAGTTCTGGCCATTTGAAGTCAGAAACATGTCCAATTCGACCCCAAATTTAATGGGTTCATCCTTGGTCCAGTCTACAGCTTTCTTCCAAGTTTCATGGGAATTGGCCCAGCAGTTTTTCTGTAATCCTGCTCATTAACAGACAAACAAACATACGGCACTGAAAACAATACCTTCTTGGAAAAAGGTAAAAACAAGAAATTACATCAAAGACTCAGTCCATGAGGTCAAATATGAGTCTTCACCAAGTTTGATAAAGATGACATATTTTCCTGTCTTCACTATGAACACATCAGCAAGCATGAATGTCTAAAACCTGGAGGAGGGGTCATCAGTTAGTGACAGTAAGTGGGTCAGTCCATTCTGCAGGGTGCATGGGTAAGCGTCCACACCACCCAAGCCCAGACACGCCCAGAGGATGAGCAAGGAGGAGTCCCTCTACGTGTATGTGTGTGTGTGTGTGTGTGTGTGTGTGTGTAAGTGGGGTGGGGTTTAGGAGATGTATAGAGGTGCTACACCCAAATGACAAGCCCACTGGTCTCATGGCAATGCACAATTAATGACCCGTGCCAACATTACAGGATGAAAAATCCCCACTGTCCGAGCGCCGCCCGCCCAGCCTGGCAACTGGAATTCTTCATTAGGTCTAGCAATGGAAGAAGGAGAGTGAGACACTGTGTGTATCATATTTGGGACAATACACTGGAAATTATTCGACAGTGTCTTGTACTGTGTGTGATTTAAGGAAGAGGAAGAAAAAAAACAAAATTCATTCACAGTGTTTTGGCATAATAATTTGTTATGGAAACATGTTCTGTAGCATTTGGTCTCATTTTTATTAATCTTTTAGTGAGCTTACATTTTTATGAAATTTCTATCCTTATGAGTTTGTGACAAAGTCACCTTAAGCGAAAAGTGAAAATAAAGTGATGATTAAGAAGGTTAAAATAGAGACAAAGACATAGTTTTTTTTATTAAGCTTACAAAATAAGATTCCCTGTAAATAAAAAGTGGTAAGTGGGGGAGCATTTGGTAAAAATAATGATTAACAAAGGTTATAAAAGCAGGATGTGACGTGGAGGAGAACCCATGTGGAGGAGACGCCACACAGGAGATCACTTACGGCTGATGGAAAGAAGCTGAAGGTAAACAGTTAAAAAATAAACCATAGACTGTTGTCAAAATAATTAAACAAATAGAATAAGAGGAAGTTAAAACAAGCTGTGGAATCTACGGATTTAAACCAGTTGAGTTTCCCTCCTGGTCAACTGGATTCCTCCACCAAAGAAACCACGTGGACAAGACAAAGGACGGTGTTGCGTGGGGACTGTGACGCTCGGTGATCGGGTGAGATCACTTCTTTTTTTAATTTTCTTTTTGTGGTATACCAGGGCCCCATAAACGATCGATCGCACGTTGTTGTTTTTTTTTGGTTTTGCAAGTTTTTTGGTGTGTTTGTGCCCGTTTACGTGGACGGAAGGAAGCAAGTTCTGCAGTTTTTTTTTGTACCTCGAAAAGTCGAAATCGACCATTTTTTGGAACAAAAACTGAGTTTTCGTTGGGTTTGATTTTTAACTTGATTTAGAGGGTGTCAAGTTTTAATTTTGTGCCTTTTATTTTTTGTAATTAATTTGAGATTAATTTATGTTTGGGGTTAGCGCATGTTATGACGCTGGGTTGAGTTGACTGTTTTGATTAAAACTGAAGATTTATTTTATAGATCTAAATGATCCATGATCCTTTTCGTTAAGAAATTATTAAAATATCTATTTAAAAAAACATAATCCATTCGAGGTTGTTTTCAGAAATCTAAATATTTTCTTTTCTGTAAAGAATCCCCTTGAGTGGTTAACGCCAACTTGATAAAGGTTGAGTGTTATAAGTTAGCTTCTGCTGACAATATTCATTTGACCCTCTGTCTCTTGAAGTAGTCCCTATGAAAACAGTTCACAGGAAGGATCTGAATTTTAGAAACAACACACTGTTTCTGTCTAGACATCCAATTGATTCATTAATTATGTAATTTTTGCCACTAATGGTCTCTTAATCAAAACAATGAAAAAACAACAACAAGAAAAAAAAAAACGTGTTGATGTCGTAAAGTAGTGTGGGATCATGGAATTTGTTTATTTCATTGTTAAAAGGCATCATTGTTGATAAAATCTATCAGACTGGCTGGTTTTTGAAACAGAATACTATGCTAGCAGTACATACTAAATTGGCCAAAAAGTAGTATGTAGTATGCTCTATCTAAACACAAGCAAAATCTGCAATACGCCAGAAAAATTCCCAGATGAATTCTGGTTAGGAAGAAATCCTCAGTATGCATCTGACCAGTCCACCTTGCCTACTGTTTCCCACATTGCAATGCACAACCAAAAATGTCTCTGAACACTGCTACTCCAGTTTTTAATCTGAATGAAGTGTCTCAGTCAGGGGTTGATGGGATTATCTGTGGTCTCAAGAATTCTAAAGCCAAAGATGCATTTGGTATGGACACAATACTACTTAAAACTCTTAAACAATCTCTCATTGCTCCAATTACCACCATCATTAATAGATCCATAAATGAAGGTACTTTCCCTAATTCCTGGAAATCTGCAGTTATTACACCAATCTTTAAATCAGGAGACCCTGCAATAATAAACAACTACAGAACAATAAGCGTTCTCCCTGTAGTTTCCAAAATAGCTGAAAAATTGGTGACTGAGCAACTCATTACACACTTGAACAACAGTCCATATACCCTAAATCCAATGCAGTTTGGCTTCAGAAAAAAAACATTCCACTGAGACGGCCATTTGTTTCTTTTTGGAAAACATGAAATCAAAATTGCATGCAGGTGGAGTCATAGGAGCTGTTTTTCTTGATTTGCGGAAGGCGTTTGATACCGTAAACCATGAAATTTTACTGACCAAATTATCTTATTTTAACCTCTCCTTGACCGCAACGAAATGGATAGAGTCATATATTGCACAGAGAAAACAGTGTGTTAGAGCACACAATATTACATCTGCAACTTCTGAAAATTCTCGTAGTGTACCTCAAGGTTCAGTCTTGGGACCACTGTTATTCAGTATGTACATTAATGACTTGCCAAATAGCTGTCCATCAAATGTAACTTGCCAGATGTATGCTGATGATGCAGTTGTGTATGTATATGCAAAAACCAAACATCAAGCTGCAAAAAATTTATCAGCTGCTATGTCTAATGTGTCGAACTGGCTGCAACATTCTCATCTACATCTCAATGTGTCAAAGACTGTCTGTATGTTTTTTTCAAATAAAGCAAGTGCTGACATAATTCCTGATGTATTTGTACAAGGAGCAAAGCTTGAGGTGGTACAGGAGTTTAAATATCTGGGAATTGTGATCGACTCACAGCTACACTTCAAACAACAAGTAAAAAGAACTGTGAATCGAAAAAAATTTAATCTCTCTAACTTCAAATACATTAGAAATAACTTAACTGTCGATTCAGCCAAACTGTTCCTCAATGAAATGATAGTGCCACATATTACCTACTGTATAACAACCTGGGCACTGGTATGTAAATCCACGCTAAATCCTGTTGAAATTGCATACACACAATCTCTGAAAATTCTAGATAAAAAGCCCAACACATACCATCATTGTGCCATCTTGAAGAAATATGAACTCCTGAGCTGGGAAAACATAATAAATTATTCAGATTGTATCCTGGTCTATAAAATTCTCCACGGACTGGCTCCACCTCCGTTAAGTGAATTAATAAAGAAAAACACAAACAGGTCAACCAGAGCAGGATCCAGAGGTAACTGTCTGGTCTCATTCAGGAAACTGTTTTTGGGAAGTCAGCGTTCTCATATCGAGCGTTGCATACATGGAACACAGTACCGAGTGACATACGAGACAACCCTTACCTTATTTACTAAACACCGAAAAACATGGTTCCTAGATAATAACCTCTATACTCATATCCTATCTTAATCCTCTGAATGTGCTCTATGTATTTGCTGTAATGTGTGGGATTATTTGTTGGGCTGTAATTTTGGGGATGTTGCTGGTGTCAAACCAGTCCTTGTGACCTTGTATACAAACATATAATTACGTAGGTGAATACTGTGAATAGTGCGTACACAAATCCATCTGTGTACATTTAACAAGTGCAGTAACATCTGCACACTCATCTGTGTGTAAGAAATATGTTGAAATATGCAATAACACCAGCAGGTTTTGATACTACAGCACCTCAACACTTTGGCACTCAAGCACTTTATGGCTCCCCAAACTCTGGTTCTGTCAAGTGCACATGGTTTTATGCCTATTGTTTATCTGTCTGACTACTGTACTTTTATTATCTAATTTTTTTTTCTTTCTTTCTTTTCTTCTTTTATTTTAAATGTTATTGTACTTAACATCAACCTGCCCCCAGGGACTAAAGATGGAAATTAGCCACCGGCTATAATCTTGCATATTTACATGTAAATGTTATGATCAATATGCACTGTCCGTGTTCTTTCTTAAATAAATAAATACATCTACAAATCTGCAAATCTACTCTGCAATGTCACGACCAAAACCCAGCCGGACATTTGTTGATTAAGTTTATGAGAAAAAAAAAAAGGGCATCTAGCTATCAATGCCAGTTTGTGCGAAATGCATCCTCGGTATCCCACTGAAAACCTTGTGAAGTATGTCCAGTATGTACACTTTTAAGCACGAGTTTACTCTTAAAATTCACATGAAAACAGTGGCCATTTCTTATAGAGCACTGCTGCCACCTGACAGGGAACAGTAGAAATAAAAACACTAAACAGAACAGACTGCTGTCTGTATCAGTTAAATGACAGAGCAAATGATTAAACTCCGTGGCCTCAGACATCATCGTTACTTTGTGATCGACTACTTTGTGCAGTCAGGAGTCTCATGCTACAACTAGCTTGTTTTCCAGTCATTATCTACGCCAGCTTTAAAAGTATTATTCAAAACTTAGATCTCTAGTGGTCGTTGATGCGAGACACCAATGAGAACTTATAGACCAATGAGGTACCTTTACCTTTAAAAAGAGTCAAGATTTTCCCTGGCTCCAGATAGTGAGGTGGGGATTAGACTAATCAGTTAAGTATAAATACTCTAAAGATGGCAAAATGTGTCCTCTCTGACAACATATTTTATTCAAATAAAACAAGGTGCCTCTTAAGGGAAGTGCATCTTGTTTTACAAAAGATATAAAATTTGCTGTTTTGAAAATAATGAAACCACCATGTCACAGTATATTTATTTAACTGGCCCTTCGCTAAGCTAGGCCTCTCCGTCAAGGTCCGTCAAGCTGTCAGAGTTGGTAAGGAGCTCGTAATGTTTCCCTGCTGGTAGTGCTTTAAGTGGGAAAGAAAAGTGCCGGTACTCTCCATATTCACGTGTTGGCATGTGAATCAGGTAACCGGTATCGGCAAATCATCAAATAATAGTCTATTTTCTAATTTAGTGCATAAAAGATACTAGAAGATGATGCTGATTTTCACAAAATTAATTAATTAAACAAACAAGGCCTACTTTTAATTTTCCTTCTCCGTATTTGAGTATTTATATTTGACTATCAGAGAGCTGTGTCATCATCAGAATCCATTTCAGTTAGCGTTCCCACGCCAACACTACTGTCTATTTTTTATCCTTTTGCTCTCCCCTTTTTATCCAACATTGTTGTGACTCGCTCTGAAACGCAGCAAGTGGGTTTTGACGGACAATGGAGCAAACATGCAGGAGAGCTGCTCCAGAGCACACAAGCAACCTTAATCCTGGAGTTAGTGCATGGATGTAGCGTTAATGAAGAGTCTTCATTGAAGACGTCCTCCTTCCGCGAGAACAAACAAGTGAGCATCACGTAGTCCGTGAGAAAGGAGAGAGGTGAGCGTCACGTTGTACACCCTAATGTAAGTAATCGCCAAGAGACACTCCGATATGAAGAGGACAGGGAAGAGTATTGGGAGCTTGTGAGAGGTCCCGCTATGCTGTAAAAAGTCCCAGTACGCCAGGAGATAAAATCTAGAAGTGGGGGTACTGCATACTGGTGCGTACCAGCCCACTTCAAGCATTGCCTGCTGGTAAAATATTTATAAAATTTTTTAGGGGTAAAACAAAAAAGCCAGTTTAAGAGTGAAGCAGGCAGAGGAGTCGGCAAAATGCCTTTGAATGATACATACAGGATGTTGAACTGTCTCAGAGACTAAAGCACGTTGGTTTCACAGTGTTTCACTGTTTTACCCAAACAGTTTGATTTCCAATTCACAGAAAGTCGTTGTAAACCATGAACGTGGCGATTTGAGCTCACAGACGAACGCTGTTAACCAAAGATCCATGAAATGTAAGAAAACTGCAAACATGAACTTAAAACTACAACAATATCCTTAAGTGGAGTGATCTACAGTCACTCAGGCAGTGATAGGCAGTTAAAACTATAGTCAGTAAATATCCTGTGTGTACCTTTCATATTGATGTGAACATTATCCTGGTCTATTTTTCAAGTTAGATAGCTGTTTAGCTATAAGTTTGTTTGTTTGTTTGTTTTAAACTTAATATGGCTATAATATTAAGAATGTCTCTTAAGAAAATGCACAAGGTTACAAAACAAATCTGTACAATGACGAAAATGCTGAATCTTTATACATCTAAAATAAAAAGATTAGTTAGAATCTACGTATGTGAGAGTAAATAATATATTTGTGTGGAAGTGTAAAAATATCTAAGTGAGACTGAAAATACAGGTACATAAGTGAAAAATCAAACAAAGACTCCAAGGCCCTCTGTTTCAAAGGTTAAAATGTCTTTATTTCCATGGCATGGCCATGTTGGACCTTAACCCTAACCCTAACCCCCTAACCCTACCCTTAAGGTCCAACATGACCATGCTGTGGAAATAAAGGCACTTTAACCTTTTAAAGAAAGTGCCTTTTTGGGATTTCTGGCATAAGCATATATATGTTCACATTAATATTAGGAAAGAGAGCAGGGGAAGGAAGATTATGCCCTTTGATTCTATGTGAGACTTTAAATTTTAAACATCACTACAGGACATATTATTCTCATAACAGTGGCTAAAAATGTTAGTGCTTGAAAAGAGGTTATCTTTTGTCAAAATGTTAAATGTACATTGCACTAAAATTAATTGCACTGAAAAGACAGATGCCAAACAGTGATGATGTGTTGAGTTTGTGCAAAGAAAAACAAGAGTAAATCAGAAAATGCACAGGATTATTGCCAAAAAAAAAGATGTGATCTTTTGTTTTTTTTCTGAATCTTGTGCTCTTTATGAAGTGTTAAGCTTCACTAATAAAGTATTATAAGCAAAGGAAAAATATGTTTGGAGTGTGAGGACACCTATTGTAACTTTCTTTGGATAAAATTTGGCATCTGCCAAATCAATCTAAAATCTAAAAGGGGACTCGATGAAAGTTATGGTGACCTATGACATTGTTCTAGGTTTTGAAACTTTTATTTTGACAGGGAGACACTAAATCATGTCCGAAAATTTACTCCAGGATCCACTATTTATGTTGTGAAGAGCATGGCTGGAGGAGGAGTTGGTTAAGGAGGAGCAGGAAGAAGGAGGAGACTGAGGTGGACAGAACTTATAAATACAGGATTGAGTACAGGTGTGGGCCCTTTTCCACGCTCTGCAGCAGATCCCTGCTCTCCCTGGCAGCAACTGTTTGTCTGTGTGATTCTGTGATTTCCTTTGTGTTCAGCAATTTGTTTAAATGTCTTAATACTTGGAACATTTATGTTACATTAGAATGGTTAATGGCTTGTCATTATATCAATTCAGTTATCTGTTAAATAGTTATTTCTTTTGTACATGGAGAGACTAATTTTAGTAATTAGATTTATTTGTTTCTGTTTGGATAAAACCAGCACTCAGTGTTCTCAACTTACTCCTGCCATATCACCTTGACAAAGAGCAATAAATCAAGTCAAGGTTCTGGATGTTCTGCTGTTCATTGTGCCTGACTGCACACCCACAGCGTTTGTCAAAGTTTAAGAAACCAGCATAGTCTCACCACAGTCTTCAATATCAAGTATTTTGTATGGTCCTTCGAGTCGGAGCCAACAAATGCTATGGATGGAGCACCAAGGAGGTCAAATGGGCAAAATCAACCCCCCTCTCGTCTTGCTGATTGTAATACACAGTATGTTGGCTATAACTATGAGACATCCCAGCCTGGTCAAGCACAGGCCTCTTTATCTTACCCTCACCAGATGGATAGCCAGCCATTAACTTCCCAGCATGCTCCTAAAGTGTCAGAAAATATACAAAAGGATGTCCATGAGTTTCTTAAAATGATGATTCAGCTTACAGCTTTGGTGCAAACATCAGCCAACCGGCTAGATAGCATGACTTCTCCTTATAATTTTACTAGTTCAGGTGAGGCTTCTACTCATGCTACTCCAGCTCACTGTAATCATCCTCCTCATGAGTATGATCACTCATGCCAACTTGGTCAGTCTTCAGTAGAGGAGCTCTGTCACTGCTTGAAGAAACATGAGGGCCAGGCTAAGCATTTTGACCAGGGGATCCCATCCCCTCCTGCTTTCAGTGGTACATCCCTCCCTCCACCACCTAAATCTATGTTGCCTACGCCAGAATCTCCGCTCATGCATCATTTTCCTCAGCCATCTCCTGCAGCCCCCAGTGTGATGCCTGCCTATAGTCCTGTGCACACTGCAGCACCACACACCTCAATCTCAGTAGCGGATGCTAGTGTGGCATCTGGATTAATTATGGCTCACCCAACTTGTGCCTCTTTGGCTCCAGCACCAGGCCTCCCACAGCCTGCTGCCTCCTTACCCTCCTTTGTCACTCCCCCCATCAGCTTCCACATCTAAGGGTCTTATATCCTCCAGTTTAAGGTATACCAGCTGATAGTGCTTTTGCTCCTTTTCAGTACATACCAGCTGCAGCTGGCATTCCTTCCCAACCTGCACCTCCGCAGGCAGCTGCTTCATTCCTTCCTCATGTGCAACAGCGACCTCAGGTGACATCTTCTTCATGGTCTACTTACCAGTCTGCTGTTTTCAAGTCCCCCCAGTGGTAAATGGCAGGGCCTCCATCACTGGTCTTCTACCTAGACTGTGACCTCAAGAAACCCTGTCCCAAATGCAAGGGAAAGCACCTTGGTATCCTGTGTGAAGCTAACAGTAGAAAGCCCCCTACTGGCATCTCTTACCTCATCTGTTCCAGTTGTAGCTCCATGGACCTACTTAAGGTTGTGAAAGTGCTCTTAAGCTTCAAAGGTAAAGAGCTTGAGACCTACGCCATCCTCGATGATGGCTCACAACAGACCATGCTACTGTCCTCTGCTGCTTCTTACCTTGAGTTGGACAGGGTGGCTGAGTCCCTTGTCCTAAGAACTGTTCGTCAAGGCACTGAGGCCCTTGAAGGTAGTAAGGTGACCTTCAACGTCTCCTCTGCTTCCAACTCCCTGAAGAAGTCCCTTATCAAGGAAGCCTTTACATCCATCCATCTTGGCTTGGATGAGCAGACCTGCCCAGCTCAGATTTTCTGCCGATTCAGGCATCTGCAAGGTTTACCTGTCTCGCCATTCACTCAAGTTAAGCCTGTCTTACTTATTGAGTCAGCCCATTCTCATCTTCTCTGTCCCATTGAAAGGGTGTGCCTCGGTCCTGGTGAAGGCCCCACTGCTGTACACACACATACACAGGCTGGGCTCTCCAAGGTCCTACTATGCTTCCCAGCTCTCCTGAAGACTGTTGACCTTGAATCAGTAAATGTAGTCCAGATCCTGTTCCTTGAGAGTCACTCAGTTTTGTCAGATCTCCGCTGCAGTATGGAGAAGCTGTGGCAGGTTGATGTTCTCCCATTCCAGAGTAGCAAATCCACAGCCAGATCAAAGCAGGACCTCAAAGCTCTGGCTCAGCTCAAATCCAAGACAGTACGTGTTGCAGTTGCTGGTATCAACAGATATGCCACTCCACTGCTGCAAATTGGAACAGCTCCTGTCCCTGCTCCCTGTTCTGCTCCACGGCTGGCTCCCTTTCCTGCTCGTCGGCCTGCTCCCAGGGCGACCTCCATGCCTGCTCCCTGGGTGAACCAGGTGCCTGCTCCCAGGGCGACTCCCGCTCCAGGCTCCCCGTCGGTGGCCTGGCCAACTCCAGCCCCTGGCTGTCTTGATTCCTCGTTGCCGGCCTGCACTCTGGCTGTCCTGTCACTGGTTTGCACAGCCCTGCACTCCTGACATTGTCCTCCAGTCCTGCCCAGTCTCCAGACTGGCTACCTTAGCCGCCGGCCTCCTGCCCGGCCACGAGAGGGACTACACCTGGGCCACTGCTTCTGCCTGGCTCCCAGAGGGGCCCTGCCTCCATCACTGGTCTTCTACCAAGTCCGGATGGAAAAGTTCGCGTGGCAGAGGTTAACATCAAGGGGAAAACCTATGAACACCCTGTTTGCAAACTGATCGCCTTACCTGCCATTTTGGATCAAGACCCTATCCCGTCCCCTGATGCTCCTCACAGGAGTCAAATACACTAAATCATATTTGAGGGGCAGTTGTTGTGAAGAGCATGGCTGGAGGAGGAGTTGGTTAAGGAGGAGTAGGAAGAAGGAGGAGACTGAGGTGGACTGAACTTATAAATACAGGATTGAGTACAGGTGTGGGCCCTTTTCCACGCTCTGCAGCAGATCCCTGCTCTCCCTGGCAGCAACTGTTTGTCTGTGTGATTCTGTGATTTCCTTTGTGTTCAGCAATTTGTTTAAATGTCTTAATACTTGGAACATTTATGTTACATTAGAATGGTTAATAGCTGCACTTTATATTAATTCAGTTATCTGTTAAACAGTTATTTCTTTTGTACATGAAGAGACTAATTTTAGTAATTAGATTTATCTGTTTCTGTTTAGTTAAAACCAGCACTCAATGTTGTCAACTTACTCCTATATATATATATATATAATGTGTGTGTGTGTGTGTGTGTGTAAATAAGGATATAATCACATAAAAAATTGCGCTTTATGCGACTTGTTACTTTTAAATACACCAAATTCCAATTGTGATATATTTCAAATATCATTTGAGGGTTCAGTGTGTCAGTCAGTCCAGCTCACTGCGGATGTTGTTACTGTTTTGACTCTTAAAATTACAGGCAACACACAGGATTGATACTTGAATATTTGGGGATAAAACAACAAAACTCATGGAATGTGTCTATAAATAAGACTGTATATCAGAATTAACAGCTCCCTCTTCAGTTTCTAAACAGGTAGTGTAGGCATACAGTGTGCAGTGTGTTTGCTGGGGTGGGGGTTACAGGGACAAGAAGACCTGGGTTTTCCATGGCTACTGAGGCCAGCTTCAGACTTACTACACCTCTTTATATTGCAGTCACTTGTACTATCCCTTCAGACTCAACCCACCAGCCACTGAGCATCATCCAATTCTCACCTCGTCATTTTACCGCAGAGCCGCAGAGCCAGAAAACAAATCGAACCAATCTCAAGCGTGGAAATTGCTCTCAAAATAACAACTGCAAATGTAGAAATGTATTATCTTCACCCTCTAAATCCAATTTATTTCATGCATATCTTACCATCTAAATTGAATACAGCATGTAGCTTGTATGGGAAATCACTTTGAAAAGACTTGCCTTATCTTATCGGAGGGTCCTATCTTATCCTGGGCATCTCGCTCTCTAACTATGCAGAGGCATCAGAGTGTGCGGGGCTCTGCTGAGGGTTCTCTTGCTGGGTTTTCATTGGTCTTCTCACACAACATACTCTGCCAGATTCATCCAAGCCTCCATAAACTTTTAAAGGAGCATACTGTGCCTTAATTGACACTGATGAAGTTAACACATTTTTAATTAAAGGCAATTATCAGATTCTAGGGGGCATCCAATTATTGCCACGTATACTCAATGAAAACATTAGAAAGTGACTCTTTGAAAATGATCATTTAGGATCTAAAAAAAAAAGAAAAAGGTGATGATTTAAACTTTAAATTACCTCAGTGTGGATAGTGCTTCATAAAAGTTTGCAAGTGCACCTGAAAAAACGATCAGCTTGATTAAATGTAGACAGTGTTGTTAATTGACATGCAGGAATCTGGTTGTGATTCTCGTTTCATTAACGACTGATACAGTGATGATGCTCATCCAGTGATCTGCAGATTGGAGCTGTTTCTGTTTAGACCAGCTCAGATTTTGACTGTTTGACCTCATGAATAAAGATGTTACTTTTTGTCCCTATTAAATTGTGCCATTAATTACACACATGATGTTTCTCTAAAGAGATAGAGATTGTCAAGTATTGCTTAATTTATGTAAACTACATCTCCCATCTTTCCCAAAATTTGTCACCAACACCAGCACGGCCATCTTCTTATTACAACCCTTTTCATTCTTTCAGAACCATGGAAAAGTATTAAGAGAGGTAAAAAGTGTTACAAGTCTGGCCCTGTTGAGTGCTGCAGCGATGACAAAAGAGAGTTAGTGTAGTTTTTGTACAAAAACATTATCACGATTTCACTTAAGCAACATTTGAATGTGTCATCAAACATCATATGTGTAATTGATAGTTGTGAACAGTGACCTTTCAATATGCCTGATTATAGCCATAGGCTTATTTCTATCTGTAGCCCCATGTCAGATTGATGTTATACATTCATACAAAAAATACATGAAACTAACACAATATACATATACAATAAATTAAGTAAAATCATAAACTCTACAAACTGTTCACGAGTTGATGTAGACAAACATGCAACATGACAAAAGTGGCTTTGCGATGTTGTAAAACACAGACCAGGAATTAGTGACCGCAACAGTCCATGTGCAAGAGGTGCAACAGAAGCAGGAGGTAAAGTGCTGGTATACTGCATATCATAATAAAATGTTGATGAAAAGTACAGATGAAAAGCGCGGGTAATTGTATATCGTAAGTATAAAACATAATATTGCACATCCTAAGAGAGTCCAGGTGTAAATTGCACATTGCCCGACTGTATGTTAATGTGTGCTAGTGTCATTGCAAAAAGCCCTACTGTCTAAATTATATATATATATATATATATATATATATATATATATATATATATATATTATATATATGTTTTTTTTTTTTTTTTAAATTTACTGATACTGATTTATTTAATGTTTAAGCACTAACTGGTGGTTAGATCATCTCTCCTGCATAAAAAATCAGACACATTTCCAGCCTATCCACTTTCTGGACCTCCGCATGCTTACGTATGCCCCCTAATGCGAAAGACATGTATTCTCTCTGCTTCAGCAATGAACGATGGAAATACACTGAATTGTCAATGGCTGATTCCATCAGTTAAACAGGAGCACAGAGTGTTAAAGGCAACGTAGCAGCTATGTTTTATCAAATATGTTCCTTCAAGTTACCGATCCAAGGCAGAGTACAAAATCTTAATAACTATACAGGTCAATGTCTTATTATTATGGATAAAAAGGTTACATAATGTCTCCCAGAGGGTGATTCCTAATAAATTTGGTAACCAACTGACTTTTTCTCGAGTGCCAAATATCAACATTGTGTTCAGGCTATAGTATTTAAACATTTCATTGACTCACATGCATTAAATTTGCTGAGCTCATTCCAAATTACGTGTGGATGAACCGTTCACATTTTGAATGTGCACAGGGAGGTGATATCACAGTGCTCCTGCTTTGAAACAGTTCCCGGGACTCAGCCCCCACATCTCAGCATGCTCTACCGAGGCAGTTCACTGACTGGGTCTGTGTGTGTGGGAGGTCATGGTGTGGTGTGTTTCAGATAATTCCCACACTGAATGCTTGACAGCCCTGTCCGTCACGTATCTTACTGATCTACCTAAACACTTCCTCTCTCACACTCCTGCTTGACCCTTTTGTTGCTCCCACACTTCTCAGCAACCCTACTTCTCTATGAGTCACATCAGCATACATACACACACATACACACACAGAGCCCATGTGAACAAAAAATACAGATAATCCAACATACAAGGGGAAAAAAATCCCTGATCAGGTAGTGATGTGGTTTTTTAGAATTTTGTGCACAAAGCTGCTGATAGTGGAACACGTGATATGGCACAGTTATATGCTCTTGTCCCGCAGTCCACCTCTTGTGGAATAAGTTGCAACATTTTAAAACAGTTTGGGGCAAAACTTTAAGCTTACGCTGTAAAACCTGACTTGCTTTGCCTGGGAACCACTTCAACAAAATGTGACAAGGATTGACTCAAGGCCTATTGACGGATGATGCATGTACTTGAAAGAGTTACAGCTGGAGCCTCTTCCATCATGCAGTCACTCACATGTCGGAATTATTCATGAACTTCAACTGCTTCCACCAGGGACAGAGGGAATAGCACATTTAAGCTGTTTTAGTGTGAAAAGAAATATTTATTGTCATCAGAGTTATCTTCATTACTGCATAACTTTTGCTCCTGAAAGGCAGTAATGCACACATCAGCCCTCTGTCTGTGACTGACAAAAACCTAAATTTGAGTCAGAATATTTTTATTTTGAATTAGAAAATGGTTGGCTGGCCATCCCACACCCTCTCACAGGCTAGATATGGACCACAGGCTGTAAGGTAACAGTGAGTCCAACAAACTAATAATCATTCTACATTGAATCTGTGTATAATTTAAACAGAAAAAAAACACAGGTGTTACAATAAACATAAATCATACTAAGTATCTCATACTGAAGTGGCTAAACAAATTCAGCTGTCATTAATTCTGTTAATTACACTTTTTTTGTTTGTTTGTTTTTACTGTGTCTGAAAGTCCAACGGCTTCTGTGAAAAAACGGCAAATTGTCTGTGAGTGGAAGCCCACTCCCTTTTTAAACAAAATTGAAGCTTTATAAAAGTTTAAAAATATGAAAACAGAAGCAGCAGGAATGGATGGTGTTTGAATACGACATCAAAGTTCCTCATTATTCAACACATACTATTATTTATTATTGTTGTATCTCTGACTAAAAGTTACTACTATTGTGATAATGAAGTGTAAGAGTGTGGGCAACTATTTCTTTTTAGCTCCTGGCTGAGAAGCACACAGGCAGGCTGCAGTCTTACTAATTTAATTACACTATAAACAACTTAACCACAAGAGGTTGTTGCTCTTTTTCCCTGGGTGCATCTGGTGTGTTTACCTCCGTTGTTTCAATAAATGGTTAGAAACCGAAGAGAATCCTGGATGATTGACTGAATTCCGACTAAAAAGAAAAAAAAAGTTAAGATGAAAGTAACAAGGACAAAGATAGAAATAAAGTAGAGAAACAGGAAACAGCAGACCACAGACCAAAGTTCCTTCTGACACTCCATTAAACAGGAGCGTCCTGCATCCTGCACCCTCCAATTTCCCCCCACTTCCCACATTTCTTTACCTTACTCCCCCCAACACACACAGACTCCCCCACAAATTCTTCACACCAAACTCACTTAAGATTAAGCTTGTGTGAAATTGAGGACTTTCTAATAAGCATGCCCCCTCTGCTCACCGCACACACACACACACACACACACACACAGAGTCATCCACTGCGGTCCTTCCTGGGAAGAAAACCAGAGAAGTCGTGAAAGAGTAAACAGCACAGGCAGTGGAGTTTGTCAGTTTACAAGACTGAGCGAGCCTAGTTATGTCCAGACTGATAGATGGAAGTTGGGATATGTGTTGATGAATAATGTACAGCACTATGTGTGTATTACGAAGATTAGCTTGCTGAACTTTAAGTTTCATAGTTTCAAGCAACACTATGTAGCTTTGATCATAACAAAACTAAACGATGCACAGTACTTTTAGTGAAAACGGGTCATATTTCTGGAGAAAATGTTCTTTGTTTTTCCCTGTGATGTTCAACGACTGCTCTGTCTGTCTGCAGCCTTTTATTTAGCAGAGCTGTCACCAACTCCCAGCTGCTGCAGCTGCAGCTTCGGACTGTGAGCAGCCAACATGTTGCTTTCTGGAACCTCCATGAATGACACAGTTGAGAGAGCATGTAATGTATATATA
>JAPQLA010000023.1:1329377-1347743 GCA_029822935.1 Naso vlamingii | reverse complement strand
GTAGCCTACCTGCCACCAACATTTTTTCCTTCTTTAATGATAAATTGAGAAACATTTTTAAAAGTGGTGGGGACAAAGTTGTTCATCATAAATAGTGTTGGGGACATGTCCCCAGCGTCCCCAGCTAATCTGACGGCCCTACCAGGGGTCACAGGTGGTCGAGTATAATCCTCTCCATGGTCTTCATCAGTTGGGAGGTAAGAACCTCAGGTCTGACTTGGGTTGGCTCCCAGGAGTGTGCTGTCTTTGGTACGAGCACCACACAGCGTCTTCCACAGGACTGGAACACACCTCAGACTGAGGGTTCAGGTTGAACATATGCCTCCACCCCACAAAGCTGGTCTGTTCTTAAGCAATCTGGGGCTCAAGCTGTCCAGACCTGCAGCCTTTCTAGCACTGATCTTTCTAAGCCGTATTCTCACCTGGTCAGCTGTCCCAGAGGGACAGGGGTGGGGGGAGTGGGGTGAGTAGCAGGTGGACAGGGGGTTCCAGCAGAGTCAAATCTGTTGAAAAACAGATTCAAACTGTCTGCCTATTCCCGGTCTTGTGTTTCAATCCCCTCCAGACCTCCCTTGCATCGTTCTGCTTTAGTTGCTCCTCCGTCTTTTTCCTGTAGCTGTCTTTACGTTCCTCCATTTTCTTTAGCTCCCTTTGTACCCTGCTCTGCTCTCCTTCATCCCCAGATCTAAAAACCCTCTTCTCCCCATTTAGAGGGCCTTTAGTGTGGGGGTCACCCGGGCACAGTGTTCTCAACACAGAAGTTCTTACTCTGTGATACTGAGTCAGACTGTCAGTGACCTCCCCATGCAGTTTACAGAGCACATCCCAGTCTGTGGATCCCAAGCAGTCCCTTCACAGACCTACAGGTAGGGGGGTGTTTTTTCACCATAGGTATGCTGGGATGAGATGCACCAGGTTGTGATCCTAGTGACCAAACTTAGGGAGTTGTATGCATCCTTTGTATTCATGCCTACTGCATGTGACATACAGTAGGTCCAGGGTTTTATTGCTTCTGGTGTGGCATTTAACATACTGGGTGAAGGTGGGCAGGATGGCAGACAAAGAAGCATGGTTTAAATCACTGGGGAGAAGGATGAGGGACTGGATGTGAAGTCTGCAGCTGCGATACTGTGGTATGTATGAGTTCACAGGCTGCAGCAGCATTGGCTTAGGGAGGGATGTACACGACCAGCATGGACTGGGCATCTGGAGTACCGGGAGAAATCCTGGTGGGCCAGTCCCTCTGTGGGCCACGTGACCAGTTGATTAGTCGCCTAAATGATTAGTCACCAGCCCACATGTATGTAAGGCCACTTAACTGTCATCTTTTATTGTCCCCTTTGTTATTCATGTTACGGGGTTCACGGGGTGTGCCCGGGAACCTGTATAGATAATGAAAGTGAAACTTAACAGAAGATGTTAGTGGGAGATGATGTCCACATGTCAGTCTGGTGGTCTTAAATACCTGTTACATGTGTGTGGCGTCTCTGCAAGAGTTAGCATGTGCAGCACGGGGTCTGACTTGGCAAAGTAATGAAAGTTAAATAGTGACACAGATATAAGAAAGACAGCGTGGCGGACCAAGTCAGAGGAAGTTTTGCACCCTTGGTAAAGCAGAGGAAGACCTCTATGTTTGCTCTAAATGCAGGCTGTGAAAGAGATGGTCCCGTGTGCTTGATGTGACTTGTTTATTTACCATGTTATGTTATTTTTAGACTCAGATTAGCATTTCATGTAATTTGAGAATCAAATACGTACCAACAGTAAACTGCAGGGCACATGCACACAACACGGATGTGTTTGTACGTAGGTCAACAAAACACCACTTTTTGTATAATTTTTTTTTTTTTAAATTATAATTACATAAAGTGTCATCTGAATCTTAAAATAAATAACATGGTAAATAAACAAGTCACTACTAGCACACGGGACCGTTTAAAGTTGTTGGGAAGTTTATCTGACAACTTTAGGCGGAGGGAGCACTTCACATTGACCACCAGTGTTTGAGCTAAGCTAATTAGCGGTGAGCGAGCTCCGACTGTCTCTCCCTTGTAACTGCACCAGACTAATGTAAGAGACATACTCCAGTTGGTATTTGACTCCCAAACAAGTTACACTAATTCAAATTCATAAAATCACAGTATGCATACTCACACACTAAAGCATGCACACACAGTATTGGGGATCAAACAGTGAACCGTGCTAGAGCTTGACTGGAGCTGTGACCTTTTGAACAGTGGACACTTTATCTGTTTGACCCCGGCACAACAGCAGGAGGAGAGCTTTGACTGGAGTTCACTCAGTATTTCATCTGATTCACCTTCAACACCTCCTGTGTGCTTTAGTTCAGTGTTTCCAGATATCATATTGAAGAAGCAACAAAAAAAAGGCCTGAAGTAAAAGGAGATAAACTGTGCAGCTCTAACTACATGCATCTGCAGATGAACTTTGTGAGTCACTATGTTGAAAGTTTGAAGTCAATAACTTTTGTGGAACTTCAGTTTCAGGAAATTCTGAGAAAATTTCAAGTCAGCACATCACTGGCCTGAATGCTTCATGACCTCTCTGTGATGAATAAATGTGTGTGTGTGTGTGTTTAAATCCTTCTACCTTAGGCCATGAACTTATCAGTAGACCTTGTACTGTTCATGGTTCTGTGATTTTCTTTATCATTATGTAAAAACCTAAGAATACATGTATAAAATACGATGATCACTGTTTTGTCACAGTCCATAAACCATGTATATTATATCCCACATACCTAAAATTGTTGCTGTTATGCTGGGACACCCAGGATGCCTGAGCAGCGCATGTACGTGGCCTTGCTGAGCTGCTGCATCTTGCACGCGTTTTTGCTCACACATAGAGTGTCACTGCTTGCCAGCTAGAGGTGGGATACCCGACCGACGTCCGACGGGACCCGTCGGGTACCCGTGGGCTGGGCCGGGTTGGGCTAGTGTTTTAGAAGTGACGGTCGGAACCGGTTCGGGTTTGGTGACCCACTTTCTGTGTGTTTTTTTCCTTTTTTATCCGTTCAGAGCTGGGATTTCTGTTTTACTGATTCATCTGACAGCACCTGAATGCACCACAGCCTTTTTAGCGACGTGATTGGTTGAATGGACTGCCAGAAATCGCACTTCTGCCGTGAGCTTGTGTGGGGCTGTGTGTGTGAGGAATCAAACGTTAAGGAGGCTTATTTTCATATCAGAGACTCGTTTTTTGAGTTTATGGCAGGCATGGCAGTATTATCTGTTGCTGTATGTTGCACTTCTGCTTATATAAGTCGGGCTGACGGTCGGTCGTTGGTCCGTTTCGGTCAGAACCAACACAGGTTCGGAAGGGTATTGGGCTGAGAATCTCGGCCTGATCCCACCTCTATTGCCAGCCCCGCCTTTTTACACATATTTCCCTTTGAAAATCACCATCATTTTATAACATTTCTCCATAAATGTAATTTAGATTTGGTTTTGAAGGTAAGGGAAGCATGGTCAACCATAGGAAATAAATATAAATACATGATAACATGAAGAAAAAACAAAAACGAAAACAGACACAGCAATCCCTCTTCACTTTGTCTTGTTCTGTTTAAATGCATTTTCAGTACAGTTTCAGCAGGGGTGGAAAGAGTACCAAAAAAAATCTACTTAAGTAGAAGTACTGTTACCTTGATTAAATTTTACTTAAGCAGAAGTAAAATTACTGGAGTAAAACTCAAGTAAAAGTAAAAAGCATCTCGTTTAAAATGTACTCAGAGTAAAAGTTACTTAGTTACTCTCTGGGGGGTCGCAGTGGGTTGCAATGTCATCTCTTTATCTCCATGTCTGCACAGAAATGCCCCTTTGCTGTCTGGGTGTGTGTGACTGACTGTTGTTCACCTTCTGGCGCTGTAGTTAGTCAGCCAGAGCCAATCAGACGGACCGTTACTGGCATGCAGTCGCAGCACCAGTTCATAGAAAACTTGGAGAAACTTAATGTTTTAGCTTTTTTTTTTTACTCAGTAATGGATGTGATTTAAAATGTAGTGAAGTACAATACTACTTCAAAACCTACTTCAGTAAAAGTAAAATTACAGATTTAAAAAAGTACAAGTACACAAAAAAAAAAAATACTCATTACAGTAGCACGAGTAAATGTTATTAGTTACTTTCCACCTCTGGGTTTCAGGATGCTGATTGATAGGTTTCAGGCTACATACACCTTACTGCATTTAAAATTCGAGACAGTCTTAAATTTTAAATTTAAGACAGAGTCTTAAATTTAAGACAAATCTTAAATTTTAACACAAAACATACATGATTGTTTTAGTTCAATGTGTGTGCAGTCAAGAGCTCTCAGGCATTTTGGCATAACTTAAGTAGAAGCTGATGGCAAGCTCCGTCACTTCAGGCTCTGTGCGTAGTGTTTTGTTGTAATCTGGCTCCAGGAAGATGATGACAATCTTATAAACTTGTCAACTGATGACAGAAACAACTTGTCAGGACATTCTGAACGCACTGGCAGTTTTCCAGAGTCTTCCCTTGTCACTTAAGTACCATTAACACAATGTGCAGGTCACTTTTGTGAAAACATCCACAGCATTCCACATTCTCGTTGTCGTTCCCTCCACATGCAGCCCTGGGGTGCTTAAAATAAGACGGGCAGCAGCGTCTCTGGAGCAGTGAGGACGTCAGCCTGAAACTTAGTAATACTGATGCATCTTTAATTAAAAATTCAGAAATGTAGATGTAGCCTTAGAGGGATAGGCTTACGTAAGCAGTAATAGCTGTAATTTAATTTGCATGTGTATCAAATCAAATGTATAAAAAGCAGTTGTTCAGGGAATGTAAACTAGTCTTCTGCTGAATCGGAGGTGCTGTTCATTCATCTCCTATTTTTTGCTTGGATATTTTTTGGTCAACTTAAGTTAAAGAAAATTTGTGTCTTTGTTTTTTATTTAATTTGAAAATGTTTCCTGAAGCAGCACATTCATCATGGAGAACAGACTATATTATCTGCTTTCTTTGGAAAAATATTGAATGTTAACGTTACTTCAGATAACCTTGATTGTAAACAAACATACAAACGCTAACGATGTAGTGACACACTGGCAATTCTGTTGATGTGACTGTCTACTGACTGCTGTTTTCAGGCCTGTTTATGGCGAGTTGCGGTAAAAATTTGCAAGATATCACAGCACAACAGCCACACTGCCAGCATGAGAAGTGCAAGTCGTGCACAGGTCTCTCCAAGTTTTTTTGTGACAGGCCTGGAAACGACCTGCAGACAGTCACAGCAACATTATTGCCAGCATGTCACTACATTGTCTGTATATTCTGCACTTGGTACTTCTGGTATCCTTTTCTTTATATAAATTATGTATTATAAACCCCTTTACGCTCCCTTTACTGTCAAAACTAAGTCTAAATGACATTTGCAGTCAAATATCATAAAATTATGGTGATTTGCAAAGGGAAAGTTGTGTATAAGATAATGTTGGTTGCCGCAGCTCTGCACTGAGACATTGAGACGCTGTTTGTGTTCACAGACACACGTTAGATGTGTGAACGCAGCAAGGCCACTCACACGCTGCTCATGCATCCTGAGTGATCCATTGGTTTGGGTTTTTAAAAAAAAAAGGTCAAGAGAAAAACAGATTGTGGTAACTGAGCTTAACAACACCTTTGAACATTTTGGTGCAGAATTTCATTAAGATTTCTATTAGGTTACAAAGATCCTGTCCAGTGAAAACCATGCATCTTCAAAACTGGTGATTTTGGAGTGCCTTGGTTGTAATCTGACAAGTAACATAACAGAAATATACCATCACATGAGGTTCTGTGCAGAAAATGTGATCTTTGTTAAATGTTGCCCAGTGAAAATCAATGCTGCTACAGTACGTGTAAGGGATGGGCATAATTGATCAGTGATCGATAATTAATTGTTAAGGATTTTATTGATCACGTGAAATTTCAATCGATCAAACTTTATGCAACGTAATGTAAATAGCCCACAGGTTGTGTTGTGCAGGTGAGTCTTAAAGCAATGCAATGAATTCACTATGTAGCAGGAATGAGACATCTTACCAAAGGGGGGCGATACCACTCACTCAGTGTCACTCTGCTGCCTACGAGCTGCTGTCATGGCTGCCGCAGATATTAAACATACACATGAAGAGTTCAAGGCAAAGTTTGGCGTTTTGAGTTTGAAGAAGTTCTTTGTAAACACTGTGAAGTCGTGTGTAAGTACAACAAAACAACAACCCTTAATGATGTACGACTTGAACGACGTAACGTAACGTTATCCGACCCTGGTTAATGTCAACGCTTCCTTTTGTCAACCTACCATCTCCTCCGTCTGAGGAGCTGCGATGCACAAATATTGTCTTTTGGTTAGGTCATTATTGTGTGATATGATTGGTTTTTGGAAATGTTTGTAAAAGAAGTTTAATTGTGTGTAAGAGCGTCGTAGCGTCTGAGGCTCGTGTTCGGCTGCTTCAACGCTGCGGACACTGCATATTTTTGGTTTTAGTTAAAACAGTTGAACTTAACTGCCTTGTCTAAGAGGATTATTATTGTACTATAAATTCCTCTAGGAATAAAGATTTAATTGAGGAAAAATTTACTGTTTTGTATTTTCTGCTATAGGCAGTTGTAATATAATAAAATAATAATTAAATCGATAATTGATAGTTTATTTTCCTGATGATCAGTCAAGGAAATTCTTCAAATCCCCATCCCTAGTACATGTTGCAAGTAACAGTGTTCTGTACTTTCATTAGCTCAGAGACCTGAACAGTTATGTCTTCCTTTATTGATAAGAACATTCCTCCTACTTGTAAAATAAATAAAACTTGAGGAAACTTGGTCTACATGAAAAAATACATTCTCACAGAGATTAAATGAGATTGTTTGTTTTATATAATGGAACATTTTGAAGATTTATGGTTTTCACAAGACAGTTGCACTGCTTTATTGTCAATATTATATGTCAAGTTTGAATCCTATTGTAGATGTTTAGACCTGAGAAAATGATTATATAATCTTTAATAACTCATTCCACTTAGTGATCTTTATGAACACAATGGATTTTTTTTTTACAGGTTTGACATGTAAATTTGCAAAATTACAAATATGGACCAGAAAAACACTGACTGCTGTGTTAAGGAAAACAAAATGTCCATTAAAATAAAACGGACTCACTCACTGATGTCCAAGTATTAAAAAAGGTTCTTTTGCAGCAAATACCAACATAGTGCGTCCAAACCTGACACACACACACACATGCACACACTCCTTCCCCACGCCGCCCCCTACTGCTCAGGTACACCCTCCTGACTCCATCCACCCTAGTTGCTAGGCAACATGTTCCATGTGTGGACACCCACCTGCCTTCAGGCTTCAGCGCTCTAAATTTGGTCTTAATTGCAAATTGAGTGGGAGAACAGGCCGACGTTGACTGAATGAGAAGCAGGCAGCCGAGACTCACACTGCGGCCGCAGAGGCGACTCAGCTGCCATGAAGTGACAGAGACAGCCAGGAGAGAAACAACAGGGTTTAGACGGACACAAAGGCACACGAGCAAGCAGATGCTTGGACAGAAATGCAAAAACATCGCAAGTCGAGTTTGGGTTCTCCAAAGGATGAAGAGAAAATGTTACAAGGTAGGTATTTGGCTTATTGTACGGATGTCTTACACTGGCTTACAGTTTAAAATGACAAGAAAAGGTCTGATGAAATGCAGTCGACTTCCAGCCATACTGTGGACATCAGCTTGGTGTCAAGATATCCAAAAAGAAAAACTGACAAAAAAAAAAAAAACTGCAATATTCCACACCGGGCTTTAGAGGCTTTAAAATAAATTATAGTATAATTAAGTTTGGACCTAAAAACAAATGCTGAAATTGGACCTATAAAATAATTTCCACCTAAAAAAAAGATCATTTGCAAGAGACAGAAGAAGTCAAGTCAGAACCCCACTGGCATCACGTAGCGCTCTCCTTTTTGCTCCTTCAGCTGAACCTTCCACCAGAAAATCTTTTTCAATGCAGTGAACTTTACAAAACAGTCACCGTTTTAAACAATGTTACAAGATCACATACTTTTAAATGTGTTGCACGTCATTTGCTTTGGTTTAGGCAGCAAAATTACTTTGTTAGGTTCAGAAACTTTTACTGGAAATTAAACTTGGAAGTCAGCACTCTGCTTTAACCTCCATCCCTCTCTGGATTTTTACTTTTTGTTCCTTGTCTGATAGAACCATTGCTATGAGTGTTAAAAACTGCTGTGATGGGGTTTACACTGGAGTTACATTAAAGGTTGGTGAATTGCACACAGACTTGAAATGGGTTCCCTGTTTTTTAAAACAAAGGGTCATGACATGACGGCTGAGGAGTGAGAACAGGTCGGTTTAAATATCCCTGCACTGTTATGCTGATTCATCCTCTGTTTAAAAACACGATGGCACGCAGTGAGAGCATTGTGTCTGTCCGTTTTCAAGTTCAGATGACATTTTTGAAAACACCAACAGCTTAACAAGCACTTAAATTTTGTGATTTCATCATTTCAGGAATAATAGACCACTGCCGATTACTAAATTATTTTTCAGAGAGCTGTAAAGAAAAGTCAATGAATTTAATGTATAAGTTATTTATTGTCTGTACTGGTTTGATTCCCATCCATCCAGGCGTCAGAAGTCCTCTCACTGTCAGTGACCTGACTTTGTGCAGAGAAAACACTTTGAACTCCTGACATCCTTCGTACAGTTTCTTTTATCATTTTGGCTCAGTTCTCAAATGAGAAAGGCATTTTTTAAAACCGTAAGCTCAAATCTCTGAAAATTAGTTTGTCGTTCACAGCAGATTAGAATTTCTCATTCTTTCAAGAAAATTGCATGATTTTGATACATGTATGCTAAAGACTAAGTAAATTTTTTTTACAAATCTGCACAAAAAATCACTTGTTTATAACACTGATCAAAACAAGCACCTACATTTTGACCAGTTTGGCTCAAAGGATAGCAAAACAACTTTAATTTTGGTGGCACTGACCATTTTCAGTTGGTGGCACTGAAAGATAAATGACATGTTTTGGGTGACTTACAACCTTTTGCAAACATGCAACAGAGTTTTGATGAACCATGAAACTGTTGAGGCAGTTGCACTTACAGTTTAGAGAATGTTGACTGTTTCTAAAAATGAGCCAAAACAATTGACAAAAAACTGTAAAACAAACAAAAACTCTCATATTTATAACTCTGTAAAGTTGTAGAAAGATAAAAGTAGATAGATAGATAGATAGATAGATTACTAAAGGCATTGCTGTAGTTTTAGGTGTTACAGATTGGAGCACAGCATTATGTATTTGGTTTGTGTGGGGAGATACAATTTTTATTTGAGTCATTTTCACATTTCTTAATCAACATATTGCAAATATGTGTGTGAAGTTATCTTAATAGCTTGACATAAAACAAGATTGGTTGGTAATACAACAAGAGAAAGAGAAGTATCCAACTGATTTACAGCAGCAATTCAGCAATAACATAAAAATTAATAACTAATTTTTGCTTCATAACAATGATAAGGAGTATATGCTTTATCATGAGCTGAAGCCCTTTGAAATGTTTTCTGCAAAACTTTGCTGGCTTTCTGAAGTCTCTCCCAACCGAAATATTACAGATACATTGACAGGCCAAAAACTCTTAAGAGAGCACATATCGGGGAAAGGGCCCTGTTCGCTCAATTCAATTACCACAGCCCTATACACAATCCACAAGAGACAACAGTGCACCGGATGCTCATTTCAACTCCTCTTTCCCCAAATCCCCACAGAAATCTCCTGTGGTCGGACAATGCACTTTTTCCCATTTGAAAAAAAGAAAGAAAATCAATATCTGGTTTCAATACATGTGGAAGCCGATCAATACCAGCCCCGGCTCCCTTTTTCTCTGCCACGCTCTTCCTCCAGTTTTCCCTCCATCTTTGGCAAATGGTAAATAGAAACAATGGTGTATGGTTATTGGGAGGTCAGGGTGCAGCCGGAGGAGAGAATAAGGCTGCTGATGAGAGTGCTTGAGCTGGAATCACACAGGCATTGATGCCGTTAACCTCTCTGTGGAGCGGCATGGACAAAAGAGCTGGAAAAATGTGCGTAGACACACACACACACACACACCACTACCAAATAGAGAAAATGCATGCACATCTGTCCTGCAGGAGAGAAAACAAGTTGAAGCCTCAGTGTGATTTTGGTGTTTTGAGGTTGATAAAGATTTGATTTGACTGCAAGAGATGTGAGATGGAGAAAGCTCAGTCAGGATGACGGCAGGAATGTCGACATTAGAAAACCCACGATGTACGTTTTGAGGAAAATTCCTGAAAAAATACAAAAGTTGAGTTGAACTCACTAACCTCACCTTCACATTTATGCCTATGAGGCACGACAGTTACTTTCATACACCAAAGTTTCAAAGGTTTCTACATGAATTAGAGTTTTTAATTTAAAACAAAAAGAGCATTTCTTTGTTACGACTATTATTTTTAGACAATGTCATGTTAATTTCCTTAACCAAATGTCATGAGGTATATTCATCTATACATTACATAGATACATATATCATGTATAGACAGACAGACTTGTCTGTCTGTACATGATATATTTATATACTATACATATAGACTTTATGTGTATATATTCTTTCATATATACATATATCTCATGTCATGAGATATATTCATCTTTTACATAGCAGATATTCAGTTGCGAATCAAAACAATTTGTAAAATGCATTATTTTAGCAAGACTGTATTCCCGTCATCAGGGCTGTGCTTATGGCAATCTATCACAATATTTAGTTTCGTGTTTCGCATAGTAACTCATATATAATGTGGTGCGTAACATATCGTTCAGTCCTTTCCAAAACCCAGCCTTAAAGTTCAGTGAAACAAAAGAAATAATTTCAGTGTGTCCTGTTGCAATATAAGAGTGCACTTAAATTTCATTTGTCATTCTGATATTATGGCAGCTACATCAGTGTGTTCATTTATTTGCCAATACCATTTAAATCAATTAGATGGAATATTTTGAATAAAATTGTTTTGACTGTATTTGTCTGCTGAATTATCAATATAATGTGATGTATTCAGACCACCCACATCGTACACGGCAACTGTTACTTCAGCTGTTTTTACATCTTCAGTAAACTATGTGAAATATCGCAATATATTTCAATATGCATCATATCGCACTGTATCATGATTTAATCGCATTGCGACCCATGTATTGTGAAGTCCTTGCCAATACGCAGTACTACTTGTCATGCGCCACAGTGTCATCAGATCATTGGACACAATACACTACTTTGTGCCTTGCATTGTTTTTTGCACATTAGATATGACTGAAGGGCGACAGGGGATCACACATTGCACGTTTTTTTCACAAGGACACACTAGAGAGGTGACACAGGAAATCACGATACTATGTGCAAGACAGGAAAGCCATGCTATTCTTCTTCAAATATTTATTGCCCACAAGAAACCTACAGTTCACTGAGTTTTTGCTCCATGTGAAAAAAAGGACAAAGAAAATGAAACGGTAGTTAGAGATGTTTTGGGTGTCTCCCTCTATCCCCTCTGCTCTCATTCACTGTGGCATGATGTGGACTCACAGACTAGTCCACATATTTAGCATGCCAGATATCTGTCGGGCGTAGGTGTCTTGGTTCTGCTCTTGGTTCTGTTCTGATCGCATCTTTGAACAGTTCGCATACAGTGATCAAAACTCATGGGAGCACACACCTTTTTAATTTTTTCAACCTGCCCTGTTTGGCAGCTCAGGCATGCAGTATGAAAGGTCTCTGTGTCTTGTGGTGCAAGAAAAGATTTGCTCTGCAACGGCGGAGTCGATCAGACTCCGCCTTTGCATTTTGTATTGAACTTTACTGGCACGGCTACTGGATGGTATAAGGTTTGAGAGGGGTTAGAAAAAGAGAAAAGAAAGAGATTGGGGAACACAAAAGGAGAGGGGAAACGCGACAAACAACAACAACAAAGACAACACTAATAACAACATCAACGACTACAGCAATGACAATGATAGTACAGACTGCACCCAAAAACCCACATGTACATTTATGATAGCAGCAAAAACTATACCAAAAAAACAGTCGCAGTGACGCCAAAGCAAACACCAATTTACCTCTCATCCGGGATTTTTGTCAGCAATGTCCAAAAACTGTCAGTGAGCTGAAAAAATAGGCTAAACATTATAATGTGAAAAGGTATTGGTAAGGCAGAAATACATCCAATATCACCAATAAATTAATAAATAAAATTTAAAAAACACAGTCACATTATTCACAGTGAATATCGGATCTTGCCTCCTGTTCTCACCGCTGTCCCAGCAACTGCCTTGCACTTTGATGTCCCCAGACGACCAGTGGGCAGAGATCTCAGATTGTCTGGTATCGCAAGACTATGGTTGATATGGTGCCCTGGGCGAACCCTGCCCTCTGCCTCCTGTATATACATACATATATATACATGGTGGCATTTTGTGCATAAGCAATTGTCTTAATTGCAATTCTACTGTGCAAACACCAAAAAAAGCTGTGTGTCGAACGCCAAAAACACAAAGTAAGCTGTGCACGCTGCACTCTTACCCACGGCTACAGAGTGATCTCTGTATGTTGGATGGTCTGGCTGGATTATTATTTGTTTAAACTGATTGCAGAGAGAGAGAGCGGCACACTATGCTGTCAATTTATAAGCTTTTCTTAACAGAAAGAGTCTATGCTTTCAAGGCACTGTACAGACACAAGTCAGGCAGGAATCATTTGTAAGTCTGGTAGTATTAATTTCTGTAATTGTAAGAACCATCCAAATTTGAAATCCTGGTGCTGTGCCTGTATAGCTGCTGTGCACCAGAAGAAAAAAACAAAAAAACAAACAAACAAAACCCCACCCCCAAACAGAAAGGCAATCTGGCAGTCAGACCGGGGTCTGCTGGCACTGTGAAAGTAGAAAATCGCCTATTTTCAGAGGGTTTACCCTCGATTAAAAAGCCTGTGTATATACACTAATTTTGTTGTGAAAAGGGTAATAGATTACCCCCTCTTCCCCACTCAGTGGGGTGATCTGAGGTCAACCCTCGCACCCTCCCCATCATGTCCTTCTCCTCTTAGTGTGAGACCTTCCCATGCAGTAGCCTGCCGAGTGCACAAACCAGAACAAGGGCGCCTACTTTGACCCACAAGACATGATATCACTGAGGCGACATGCAAAAGAGCAATAAAACAAACTTTAAACTTTTTTTTTTTGGCTGCGCTTGTGCCACCCTGGGCAGCTGCCCATGTCGACCACACCTACATCTGCTACTGACAGCAGGAGGTTATGAGACTTCTGAATGACCCTGACCTGTTCACATAAAGTCATGTAATGTTGGCTTTAGCTTGAGCTCATTACCAGTAATATTAGCAAATTTTGTTTTTCAGTTTTTTGAATACATTTTAAAAATACATGTACATGAACCTCATATTACAATAGGAGTGTCTGCAGCATTTCAGCCTCAAAGAAGGATGTAAAACCTGAGAGGCATGCAATGAACAGACAACAGTCTGTCTAAGTACTCCTTTGAGAGCAGCAGGATGGGTGCCAGCCAGCCAGCTTGGGCATTATGTGGTTCCCCTCTCAGCCCGACAAGGACCCCTCTTATCCTGCCTGTTGTGGCTACGAGAGGGCGGGGAGGGGGGCACAGTGGGGACCCTGGGAAGATCTATGGGACCCCATGGTGCTGTTGTCTCACAAAAAAGGAATTACAAACAAATTGCTGAGGGCCAGCACATAATTTCAAGACTCGTGGCAAGTTTATGACTTGCTAATGTTCCTAATTACATGGCCGTGAAAGACTTAATTAATTGAGGGGTGCAAGGGGGGATGCAGTGAGGGTGGAGGGCGTTAAGACGAAGGAAGCAGTGAAAAGTAAGGAGGAAGAAAAAACCCAGGCCCCAAAGTAAGAGAAAGAAAATAAGAGAGTGATGAGAAAGAAAGTGGTTGCCTGTGTTTGTTATCATGGTTCCAGTGCATTGGTTTTTACTGCCTGAGGAGAATTTAGTGGCTCTCACTATTGGGTGCAAAAGAAAATGCGAGTCTCCAGGAAACGCGACCATTACGATCAACCCCTTGCTGATATCTAATATGCCCCGCGTTCCCCCCATGACTTTGCCAAAGTGTCTGTAATCATATTATTGTAAATGTTGGCGCAGTTAATTGCATTGAGAGGAAAATGGGCTACGCTTGGCAGGTTATGGGGAATTTTTTGAAAGTTTGTTTGCCCTCTGGAGTATTGGAGGCACTAATAATGGTGGATTGGAGGCGAGGGTGCAAGAGAGAGGAAGATGGAGAGAGAAAGGGAGCAGGAGGAGGGCAACACTTAACCGGGAGAGTTTCTTCTCTCACCGTACAGTCTAATATGATTTCAACAAATAAAGAGAAAGAATACAGTGCTGCTGATGTGGATGATTGCTCTCAAGTGTAAATTCAGCTCCAGTGTTCATGCATTTGATAAGGTGCCGATGTACATGAAATGTACAAGAACTATGTCAATTATTACATTTGTACGTTTCACAAGGTTTAAAAATTAAAAAAGAGATGATCTCAAATACAATAATTAGGTCTTTATTTGAAAATCATTCACATTGTGCTTTTACCTCATGCATTAAACATCTTAATATTGGCTAATCAAATCCATAAGTTTCTTTCTGACAGTGCTTTAGTAACTTGTTTATAGGGGCAGTGTGATTTATTTGTTTTAACACCTTCAGCTGAAATTTAAAAAAACAACAACAATGTGTTGCACACAATTTCTGACAAAGGTTTCAACAGTGTTTGTTTCAGTCATCAGGGAATCTTCCTCTCCTGGAAAACACACCACAGTGACAGGTTGTGCATGACTGAACCTCAGATTTAGGACAAACGGTGGACTCGGTCCCTCTTGTAGAACAGTGAACCAAATCTTTACTTCTGCAAGGATTCATTGGTTTTGTAGACATGGAGAAACACAAATTAGACCACATCTCTTCATGTCTGAGCAGAAGCAAGTGCCCGCCTCATGCGTGTTTCATCATCTGCTCATGTAAGGTCTGTGTGGACCGGCTGGTGTTGCCCAGAATTCCCCAAAGCTGCTACAGTCTGGAATCTCAGGAACTAGTCGAATTTATATTTGGTGCTAATACAGAAAGTAATAACAAAGACAGTTATTATTAACGCAAGATCCCCCACTGTACGCTGTGCCCGTGGTGTGAAATGGCATGCACACTTCCTGTCTCCTAAGTGGGTGGAGTCACATCTCCTACGGAGACAGTTAGGAACCACCATCCCTCCATCTTGTCTGGAAGTGTAAATGGATTAAAACAGATGGATTTTGGATTCCTCACTTATTAGACCATTTAAATGTCTGTTTATGTCCGTTGTGAAGCAAGGCAGGAAGCACTGGTTCCCAAGTCTCGTGAGAATGTGTTGCTGGGACAGAGACAGGTTTCGAACAAGGTTCATTTTCTCCAAATCTCTGATTTGTGTGTCTGAAAAATGACATTGTTATGTCAGAGAATTCGGAAGATGAGTGTCTTGTGAAAAATGGATCCAATATGTGTCTTGGTGATGATGGGGTAAAAGAAATGGTCATCATCTGTGATCATGTTCATTTCCCATGGGAATGAATGGACTCAAGACTGCTTCCAGTCTCCTAAAGGGGCGGGGCCATGGCAAAACCCATGTGACACTGATAAAGGAAATAAATGGTCAGTGGGAGGTCTTGCTTTCTGTTAATCGTCTCTAGTAATAATAACTTTAATAATAATAGTTTATTTGTATAACACCTTTTATAGGATGAGAGCAGCTCATAGTGCTTAACAATACAATTACTGAAGCATTTAATGAAATAATAACAGCAATTATATCAAAAATTATATGAGCAATAATAAATCAGAAAATCATAAAAAATCATAACAATCAGTGTTAAAGAGGTTTAAAGCTTTCTGTTTTTTTAAATCTTGTGACCAGGCTTCCCCGACATCCATTATTGGTGTGTTTATCATTTAGGGCCATAACTGAGAAAGGCTGCGTCACCAAGCGGCTGACGATCGCAGTGCCCTGGAGTAGGGATGCACAATATTACCTGAATCCAAGATAACACTAAGAGACACATGACCGCAGATTTTTTCTGTATTTTTTAATAACATGGTCTTTGCACAACCTAGTCACTAAATCCATTATTTGGACAGTCTTTGGACAGTTATTTGAACAGAAGAATAGTATTGACACAATATCCTTTGCTGACTTTTTTCTCTGATTGTAAATAAAAACATATCACACAGAACACGTCAAAAAGATAAGATTTTGATGTGTATTAGAGATGAATATGACATCAAGGAGATACTGGATAGTTTTTAATGCACATGCTTGCACACTCACATGCATACAGTTACAGTTCACACGGACATACTCTCTCTCTCCTCCTATATTGAGAAAGCAGGAAGGCCCAGCCACTCTGGGCTCACCCAGAGAACATTAGTCATTTTCCAGCTCATTGCTGAGGCTCATTTAGCAAAGCCCCCTCCCAACCATCATCAATATCTCTCCTAAAGAGGCCTATGAGCTGGGAAGGGCCAGGCTGCCTTAACCTGCTGTGGGTCACGCTTGGCCATGCCTGCCTGGGATGGTGCTGGGAACTAATGAGAAATGACAAGCGACCATCCAGACATTTTTTTTAAACCTGTTGCATCATTTTTCTTTTTGTTGTTGTCTGAATGTAAAATGTTTTTATAGTTAACAGGTACTGAGCTCTAGCATATTTATTATGAAATTTAATTCATATTAAGGAAGCATTTTCTGTGAGACTACAGAACTACTGTGATAAAACTGAAAAAAATTTCCCCAGCCTTTTTTTCTACAACCTGCGCTTGACTGTGTGTGGGGGGCAAGCAAACAAAAAAACCCACAACTTTTATAAGCTTGACAAAACATTCCCCACCCACTTTGTGTCACTCAGGCAATATTCTGTTGCTGTCAACCTTTGAGTTTGCACAGTTGTTACAATGATGGATCTGATGATGGATAAACTCAGTGACTTAACAAAAAGCAAAAATCCTAACCTAAGTTACACTTACTGTGAAAGCTCCCTGTTATAATATATTTTAGTAAATCATCATTAATGGGTCATAAGTTACTTACTTGTCTTACTTGTGTTGTACCACTTTCAACACTTTCAGCTTATATTTGTGAAATAAAAAATGTTGTCAACACAGAGAGCTAGAAAGATATTTGATCAAGTGTCAGGTGGGGTTGTCGTTGGGGATAAACACTAGTCTTTTCATTACAGTGGTACTGATGGCTTATAACAAATCTCTCATTTTGAAGGCTTATAAATGATCTATAAAACATTAATAAATGATTCATAAACACTGAAGTTACCTAGAAATGTGTTTTTCTTACGTTCATGTCCCCTTAAATGTCAGACTTAAATGTCAGATCTTGACTACATTGACTTGTACGTGTGCAAAGTTTGTCACTCCAAGGGTGTTCTAAAATTCCAGAAGGAGGGAATGTCTGTGCACTTCCCTCAAATCTTAAATTCAAATGTTAACAGGAAAAGTTGGATTTTGTAAGTCATGATTCAGAAGCCAGTCACAGGCAAAGAAACCTGAAACCTGCAGCACAGAGCGGACATGTCTGCACAGAAAGAATTTGCATTAACAGAGTGTTATTCTTAACTAATTGCCTGCAACTTGTTTTATTATGTTTATTAAGACATGTGCTGCTGCCCTCTTGGCCAGGTCTCCCTTGTAAAAGAGATCTAGACCTCATTGGGTAATTATCTGGTTAAATAAAGGCAAGTGCATACAGTCACTGTGACAGCCACTGCCAGTTACAAGCTGAAGAGCTAAAAAAAACAACAACATAAATTGAAGATGCTAACTACACGTATCATTCTGATAATCTGCTGGTCGCTGATTTTGCTGCACAACAGACTCCTCATCTGAGTCTAACAGCCTACATGTTTGAGCCGCAGTCTGAGGTTTCATCATGGACCTGTGGATGAAATTCGCCAGTGTTTCCTCTAGTTAGCCATCCTTATGCACATAGCTCTCCCACGTGTCAACATAAAGCAAGGTGCAGTGACTGGCAGAACATGACGACTTTGATTCATATAACTGGAATTTCTAAATGAGGAAGAGAGAGTAGATGTGCCACTTCAGAGCTTTCCTTAACTCTCTATATAGAAAAAATGTTAAGTACAATATTATCTATCTATCTATTTAGCTATCTATCTATCTATCTATCTATCTATCTATATATATATATATATATATATATATATATATATATATATATATATA
>JAPQLA010000023.1:1308354-1329277 GCA_029822935.1 Naso vlamingii | reverse complement strand
ATATATATATCTATATATATATCTATATATATATATATATATATATATATATATATATATATATATATATATATATAGTTATTATTATTATTATTATTGTTATTTATTTATTTATTTATTTATTTTAAATGTACTTTAAAACGTGTCTGGACTGGGACTTTAATAAAGCTATTTAGTACAGCCTAGTTGAACAGTATAACCATAATTTCTTGTGGAGAACACACCTCAAGTCCTTCCTACAGGGCATATCATTAGACTACCCATATGTAGGTGAGCTCCTTACTAACTGCTCTGTAAAGTAGCAGTCTGTCAAGCTATGCAGACTGTAATAATAAACTTCTAAAGCAGGGTACACACTACAAGATGACTGGGCTGATTTTGGGCCCTATTCCCCCCTTCCAACCAAAGTCAGCAAAGTCTCGATTATCTGATAGTTCTAAAGATTATTTTGCCAGATTTTCCTGTGGTGTGAGGTGTGTTAAGAGCGATTTTTACCCTCCCCAATCAGCTTGGAAAACGATTGGGGCTGCCC
The DNA here is from genome assembly GCA_029822935.1 of Naso vlamingii. Taxonomy (NCBI): domain Eukaryota; kingdom Metazoa; phylum Chordata; class Actinopteri; order Acanthuriformes; family Acanthuridae; genus Naso; species Naso vlamingii. Next base: position 1,328,745 of record JAPQLA010000023.1, on the reverse strand, counting down.
TGAGTTGAAATCGTAAATATTAAACATGTTCAATATTTATGATCAGAAATCCTGTTGTGTGGTGGGAACACCGAGGACAACTAAGCACGCACGCTGTGGATTGTCACATGGAACAAAATGATAGCCAATCAGGAAGCAAGCTGACTGAAGATGGAAGCACAACAAACAAAGCCATGGCAACAATTATAAATGTATAATGTAAAATAGCGTGCACTGTAACAAATTTCCCTGTTAAGTTACAGTAAAACACTGGCAGCTACAGTTGCCAGCATGAAACTGTGATTTTACAGTGTAACTGTTACTGACAACAACAGTTGATTACTGTACAAAATATTACAGTACTGTGCTGTATAGATTATAAACTTTACAGTATTATACTGGCAACTGACTGCCATTGTAGTGTTATTTTATTGTTCCTACTGTAATTTCAATTAACAGTATATTGCTGTAAAAGGTATCTAAGTACTGTATAATGTGTTCTTATACCTTTTTATTTTTTTTTTAATGTATTTCAAAATGAGAACACCTGAAAATTGAAATTGAAAATTAAAGCCAATGCAGTGTAAAACACATTAGGTGACTGACAAATTTAAAGTTATTCTATTTTCATAAAACACAATCTATAAAAACAGAATTTCTCATGCTAAACAGGTTCTCAATCTGCATGTGCTGTTTCATGTTCACTGAATTCAGTTTTCCTTTTCTTAAATTATGACAAGAAATGACCACATAAAATACACTGGTACATTAAAACCACTGTATCAAACACATTCAGTAGCTAACAAACTTCAAGCAATGAGATTGTTGTATATAATTCATACATTTAAAACAATTTGTGATGTCAAACGGGTTTTTAACTATCTGTGAACAACCTGCATAACGTGCCTTTATGTGCTCTGTCTTCAGCATCCATTTTTCATGCATAATAAAAGCTGAGACTTGTTACTTTATAAGACAACATAAACATCTGGCTGTAGTTTGACTTACATAAAGCCTCACTCAAAGTCCATCAGGTTTTTTACAAGGGAGGCCACATGGGGATTCACAGTTGTTGCTGTTTTCTGGACCAGCTTCCCAGTTTTTTTTGACACCACCTTTCCCTGCCAGGCTTTTGTTCCCTTCTCTGGGTTAATGCCTATGAATCGCCTAAAATGCAATGACAGAAAGATATTAGGTGTTACTAAAGATTATTTGCAATTGATGCCAAGCCCCATCACATTCCTGGAATAAAAATTAAAATAAAAAATTAAAATTAAAATGTTTTCTCCAGATAATGACCCCTCCATCTCATAATTATGAAAGAATTATCTCAATTTGAGAAACTATCTTATCAATAGGAAAGAAGAAACATGACCACAAAAAACGAAATGTTGCTATTCTGAGTCGTCTTTATGTCAGTTTGAGGTATTTGGTCACTGGTGATGAAGACATCTGGACTTAACTATACTGAACTGTAAAGAAAACAATGTAGTTGATGAATGACAGTAAATGCATTAAAACACAAAGCAAAGAAAAATTTTACTCAAAAGGAAAAGTTGAAATCATAAAGTTGAGCCACTGATTTAAGGCACGGAATGCAGTTAATGACATTTTAACATTCCTAAACAGTTGGAAAGAGAAGAAGAAAAATATCAAACAAAAGGAAAACGAAAATATTGACCAATAATCAATATGAGCAGAGGATTTACCTTTGAAGAAACTCCAATGTCCTCGCTGCTTCCTCTTGGTATTGCAAGTTAAACACATAGTAGGTGGCAAAAACTGCAGCAAGGCCTGTGATGAAGTTTGATTGGACGCCTTCACAGATGACATGGCTTTCAATGCTGATCATCCAATGCCCAGTTGTGACTTCATCACCAGCAACTGATCCAGGCAACAATAATGGTTAATGTCCCAAAACTATTTCAAGTATGGGTTTCAGGGCCCTATCTACTGTTGGTATTTTAAGGTACTGGGAAGGGCTACAAAACACCTGATAAAATTCTAGGCAATATGTTTGTTCCTTTTTAATCTATTTACATCAAACAACAGAAGTTATCCTGCTGCGAATCATTACTTTCCACAACTTGGGATGCCAAAAACAACACTGCTGTGTGAACTACATCCTTGGAAGCAGCACAAAAAAAAGTTAAAACAGATAAAGAAAGAAAGAAATAAGGCAGACAGACAATTACTTATGTTCTATACTCCATGCCTTGCTCATGTGACACTTACCCAGCAATATCAGTCATGGACTGGTTGGGAGGGTCAGGGTGCACTCAATATCAGCAGCACTGACAAGCATCTGTAGGAAATGGACAGTATTTTTCAAATAAAGACTGAAATTCTGTTTACAGTTAAACATACAAAATCATGCTAAATAATAATTACATCAGCAGAGAGTATCAGTCCCTCTGTACTCTCATCAAAGTAGTTCATCAGCAGGTGGATGATGCGAAGAAACAACTCTCCATCTTCACCTGGGGGATGACAGACTGTACATCTTTGGTCTTTGCTTTTGTCCTTAAATACCTCTCTGCGCATTCTGCAATGGACAGCTCCAAAGCATGCAGCACGTTGATGCCAGTTAGTAACTCAAAGTGACAGCAGATACCTCTTTGGGTAAAAAAGTAAGGCCACTGGATTTTTAAATCTTGAAATGAGGGTGCTGGAGCTGCATTCATATGTTCATGCTGGAGACAGTATGTTTTTGTCATGAGGTTTATTGTCTCTGCCTTCTCACCACCATAACTACCTTCTTGCCTGTAGTTGTTTTCCAATTGTTGCCCCTTCTGCTCCAATGTCTCATTGGTTTCTCCTGGTGGCAGTTCAGGCCAAAAATGTGTGCATCCGTGAGAATCAGCTGGTGTTTCTTGACCAGACTGTCTTGATAATTGGTGCTGTTTTGATGTCCGTTCACGGTTCATGTTCTCAATTCTTGTTTTCACTTGCATAAGGAGTAAAATAAAACCACCACCAATGATGTCACCTCCTGGTGTCATGTCCGCAAAGCTATTAGGGTACTGCTTAACGATGTTCTGGCAGATGATGAGACATTTATTGCGTGTGGCGTTATCGTCATGTTTTCTTATTTCATCCACAAGGATGCCGATCATCTGGCGTCGTTTGTCAGAAGCAGGTCTCTTGTTGTTGGTAATGGCTGATTGCACTTCTACTGGCATTTTATCCCATGGGACTTCAAAGGTTTCTGTCCATTTACTGAATATATTGTCTTGTTTACCCTGCTAGAAGTACAAAGTGATGATGGTTGTGAAGAGCTTGAAAGGGGTAAGTAGTTTAACACTGAAGATGAAGATGGACAAGGCACAGGACCAGTGTTGCCAACTCCTCAGTAAAGGAAGTAGCTACTGGCTGTCCTAAAAGTCGCAAGAAGTCGCTAAATGATGTCATCAACTAATTTGCACAATAAGTCGTTTGCATGTAATGGATGTCATATAAGAGAAAAAGTGACAAAATTGAGAGAGAAATACCCTAAATATGTATAGTCCTACAAATGAACTTTTTCCCCATTGATTCTTGTTTTACTTTAAGTCACAATTCAATCAAAACTGTTAATAATGAAAAAAGAACTAGAAACAGGGAGCACATTTTCACGAACAGCTGCTTTGAATTTTGCAGTTGAAATATCTCATTTTTTAAAATAACTTCATAATTTTAATACTTTCTCTAGACCCACATTATCTAAACCAGTATTGTAAAATCTTAGAATATCAAATTTAATCAAAAGAGTGATGTGGGATGGAATTACCAGCTCTTCATCCAACTCTCCTCCTTTATCCAGTGATTTTAGGGTGAAGGTGAAGAAACATTTGTATTTGTGGTGGTGTGGATCTTTTCTGCTTCGGCTGAAGCCAGGACTGCTGCACTGCTATGCAGTGAGACTGACCGTATGAAGTGCTTTGAGAGTGGGGAGGGGCTCGCGGCAGCCCCTGCTGCTCGTTAAGGACATGAACTGTGGAACAATTAAGTAACATGCTTTCACGTCACTTTGTCGCTAAAATGTATTGGTGTCAACTCAAACAGAGTTCAAAAGACCAAAAAAGTCACTAGTTTTGTGGCTAGTCGCTTTTGACTATTTAAGTTGCCAAGGGGGTCTGGAAAGTCGCCAGATCTAGCGACAAAGTCGCCAAGTTGGCAACACTGCACAGGACTGGAGAGTGAAGACAAACTTGTAGAGTCATCTGGCAAGATTTGTAAATCAAGTGTGACAGTTGCAGTTTCTGAAATACATGAAAAAAAGTATTATCATCATGCATTATTTACAGAATATTTTTCACATATGCACGCATAACAAAATTGATAACAATCACCCATTCCAGACCCTGGGGTCACTTCACAAGGTTTGTTGTTGGCATCATTACCCAGATATTTAAACTGGTTTATGCGCTGATTAAGTTCGATATAAGTGAACTGCTTCAACATGTTTCTGATATGACTGTGGTGTGCGTTCAGGACCCTTGGTCAGTGGATATGTCTGGAATGTTTCTCGATTAATCTCACAACATCTGCAAAAATGTGAGCTTTTGCTAAAATTTTCAGTGAAGTTATATGAACCCAAATTGTCACGTGCTATGGCCAACAGAGTTCCCTTGAAGAGCTGTCCAGCCGGCAAAATGACTCCATTCAGCTCAAGATCCTTCAGATCTTTCACAAGAGAGCCAAACACAAGATCCTGTCCAAAATACTTGCAGTCTTGCTCTCGACAAAGCAGCACAAGTTGCATTTGATTGATACTTGATCTGTTTTGGGACTAAATATTTGCAAGGGTCAGATACATTGCCAAAATTTTGTGCTTCTTCTTCCCAGACCCTAAGAAGTTGACTACTTCAAAGGAATCCTGATAAGGAATCCTTTCTATCTTTATGGCGATAAATGTGAGACTTCAGGGCTACAAACTCTGAAAAAGTTCTTGTGCACTCTTGGAAACTAAACAATGCATTAGGCATATAACTGTGCGTTTGCAAGTGTCTGACATATACAAATGTATTAATGCAGGTCTTAGCGCATATGTTGCAAAGTTATCATCTTTATACCGCAGTCTAAGCATACATGCCTGTAAAGTAAAATAAATAAATTTAAAAAATAAATTTAAAAATCTAGTCCTGCACAGGCAATCTTAAGCTGTTATTTGTCAGTTTAATTGGATGAGTAACATTAATTCTTTTAGAGGCAGAAAGTAAATGTTACTGTTAGCTTTATACCTGTAGTTCCCTTTGAATCAACTTTTAGTCTCTTATTTGCATAACTTTACAAAAACATGACACATTTCACAAATCTCTATAAATGAAATAGCCCCACAAAAAAATTATAAAGCAGAGTAAAACATTATAAATTAATTGAAGCTACAGTTAATGTTGAGTTAGGTACACTAAATGTAAATGAAAAAGCTAATGTTGGCTTATTTCGCTTGTTTTTTTCAATTTCTTTCAGAAATTTAACCTTGTGGCTGTAAAAACAAATATATCTACATGTTACTGATAAATTGATTTACAAGAAAAGTTTTATAAAATTTTGTACACTCAGCAGCTAAAGGGATAAAGTGTGAGCTAGCCACCATTAACAAGCAACATCAAGCAGGAATTTTGACAAGCTTTATCATCCAAATAGTCAACACAATGTGATTCAACACCAAAATGGTACAACAGAATAAAGATGACTTCAAATGAAATCAAAATTACCTTGATGCATAAAACAAAGGAGCAGAATTACTGTGTGTGGGGTTCGTAGACGAGGAGGAGGGCAGCAGTAACTATGTTAGCATAACATTAAGCTACGCCGTCAACTTCGGTCCTGGCAGTTCGGAGTTAAGGTGTGTACACACCAAAAGCAAATTTATTTTTTTGCGCAATAAAATTCCATACAAAGTCAATGGCATGACGCGAAATTGCGTTTGGGGCCACTAATTTTCGCAGCGCGACAGAATCGCCGCGAATTGTTGCGCAATCACATATCACATCTTCGAGCAAGTTCGAAATATTCATCTTCTGCAAAATATTCGCCCCGCGACAGCCAATCAGTGTTTAGGGTTTACATCGATGTTGTAGGGTGCATAACTGCGATGCAAAATGGGGGGCCACTTACTGGAGACAGATGGACAGGCGCTCCACAGCCATCCTACAAATCTGAGCACCAATCCTAGCCAACAGGTTGTCAAACTGGGCACCTGTCAGCTTCAGGTAGCGCTGGTGAACTCTCCTGCACTATATTAGTTGTGGAGGTCCTACACAGGTTGGGGAACAACGTCGGGTTCAGGGTAATAAAGTCATCCAGAGCCTGTTAAGTTGTGTCACACAGCTCTGTGTCAGCCACAGTTAGTTAGTTAGTTAGTTAGCTCATAGCGTCAGGAGGAAGGGGGGCTTGCCATTTTCTAATATGGACCACAGCCAGTTGAATCATCCTTTCTGCACAGTATCAGCTGTAGAAGTGCCAGAAACACTGGAAAGAGACTCCGTGTCTGTGTTCATAACATAACCCTGTGGTGTATACAGTTGTGTTGTTAGAGCTCCACCGTATTCACACACAATAACAGTTGTTTTGACTGATATGTCCGATTCAAAGTCCGTTCAGTGAAATTCTGGCAACGTTAGTGGTATGTCATAGAAGAGGGCAGGGTGACACTCTCCGAGCTGTGTGTACTTCTGCAGAATGTTGTGCACCCAGACATGACGGCTTTTGGCCTTCCGGTGTCTCTGGACTTTCCAAAGCGAGGAAGCAGGAATAAGCGTGGTTTGATGTCTTGGAGACAAGCCCCTCCCCTCCCTCCTGTCACCTCCGGGCCAGAAGGGCGAAAAATTAATTTGATCAAGATTTGATAATTGCTTTTTCGCTTTTGGTGTGTACACGCCTGTAGAGTGAAAATCTTCTTTTTCAGAGCTATGAAAACAAATAAAACGACACGTTAACGTTACTGGTAGGCTGGATAAAAATAACCATGACTTTGATAAAATCACAATTACATACCTTGTTGCGCAAACCACGGGAGCACAGGGAAGGAGCTGTAATGTTAACGTTACTGTATGCAGCAGGCAACGTGACCTTACTCTGTCAACTTTGGCATGGAAGTTCAGAGTCAGAGTAAAAATCGTCTTTTTCAGCACTGTGTCTTCTTCTTTCTTCTTCTTAAAATCTTAATCTCTATAGGTCTTATGGATGTTTTTTGATTTCTTATCATTGACGGTAAGCTAAACGACGTGGTGGCACTTGATGAAATGTGATTGCAAGATGACTTATGGGAGATTAAGCAATGGTGTAACTGAAAAGGAAAAATACTGAATTATACAGTAAATTGTAAGTTGCTTGCTGTTAATATACCCCCCCCGGCATTGATATTTACTGTATTTAAACGTATCTACTGAAAACAGTGCACTACTGTACACATTTTCCTGTATTTTTACAGCAGTTTATTACAGCGCATTTAAACATGAATGGAGGACCAACTTGTTAACAACATGAGTGTTTATACAATGTGTCCCTTAAAGCATACCACAGTGAAACTCACAAGGAGCGGAGTTGGACCAAAATTCATAATACAATAGCCAGGCTAGCTGCTAGGTAGTCCGACATGTTTGTTTAACTCTAAAGTAGCGTTTGACCACGCAAGATTTCGAAGTTTGAGAGTGGAGACTCTAAATGTTAATGGACGGAATCTGTTACTGTGTGGTGTGTTGTGTTGGTCATCTCATAGCACACCACACACTGTAAGACTGTAAAACTGTTAAATCTGTCAGTATTTGTCATGGTGTGGGGTCTCTCACATTTTCAAAATTGGTTAAGATCTTAAAAATTTTTAGTGTGTGCCAGGCGTAAGGTAAACCACATCATTATGGAGCTCTGGTATGCTTATCACGAGTATTCTTCTTTGGTCATATCTAGGGCTCAACCAGTTTATTAGTTTGCGAATTTTATCAGTTGATATTGGTCTGTCACCCATATATTGGTATTGGCATTCATGTTTTCTGATATACGTCAATATTAAAACTGTTTCTAAGACCGGAAAAAAAACGCTTAAACTAGTGATTTAAAATGATGTAATTACGTAGTTTGTGCAGCAGAAGGTGGTATGTTATTTAATCACTAATAAATGAAGTGTTTACTGTTTAGCTAACCACACTGATTTATTTTTTATTTTTTAAAATTTACTTGTTTAGCACAATTTTAAAAAAAAAACAGTGCAAGGAGGGAACAAAGCTTGGCGGGCTTGTACAGAGTTCCCCTCCCATCAATTTTCAAGTCATATAATGTATGAAACTACAATCAATCAATACATGTAATGAATATGCAAGCAACAGAACAGAGATATTAACAGAGCACAAAAGCATGAGAAGGGACACATTGATACATGGTATAATACAATGATAAATTGATTAAAAACACTCAAGACGAGATTAAATAGTCTTTCAGTAGCCTTTTAAAGGATGATTGGGATGATATAAGTCTCAAGAACAAGGGCAGATGATTCCAGACTTTCGGACCTCTGAATGAGATGTTAAATTGATGAGAGGATGTTTGACAGAGGGGTAAGTGTAGATAATTACTATGCCTTGTTTGATATGAATGGATGTGAGATGAGAGAATAAAGTTGTGAAAAGTTTCAGGAAGGTCTTGCTTATTGTTTATGAACTTGTGCATGAACAAGCCAGAGTGAAAAACATTGAGTTTATGGATGGGTAATATAGAATATTTTCTCAAAAGAGGTGCAGATGGTTCATGCCTGGTGGATTGAGAAATCATTCTTAAGAATCTTATCTTATATATCTATACTCATTTATTTAAACTTTATTTAATCAGGTTTGTCCCATGAAGATTAAGAAACTCCTTTCCAAAGGAGACCAGGCCATAACAGTCAGCAGCAAAAACACAAAGCTGCAGACAGACACAAACAAGACAAAATACATTTAACAAGCATTAAAATTTGCGATAGAGTTCTGTGAACCATGAGGAGAACTTTCTAGGAATCACAGCCAGGTAAGCTAAAAAACACTGAGATGTAGTGGAATCTGGCTCAAGATCTTTCATTTTGATTTACTGAATGCCTGGACGTGGATCGCAGTTGTGCCGTCCACTGGATTTCCTTGGCTTTTGATTTAAAAGTATTCAATGAGCCCAGTTGCTTCAGTTTAAAGTCTTTCTGTAACATATTCCAATTGGGGATATATATATATATATATATATATATATATAGGGCTGTCATTGTTAACGCGTTTTTAACGTTAACATGTTCCGGCCCTCGGCCCACCCCGTAGTTTGGGAAATCAAGAAGCGATGCAGCCACCACAGATACACAACTTAAGACGAGAAAGCCAAAGTAGAGGAGTAAGTATTCTGGACAGTATTTGTCATAGCCTGTATTATACTGGGACACTGTTAAAAGGTTATCAGTGAGTCTTTGTGATGCTGCTCCATGTTCGCTCTGGTTGGTTGCAGTCAGCTGTTAGTTCTGTTAGCACACTGTACCTCACTCAAATCACTCCGTAACTTCGTTTTCTGAGACCATGTTGTAGTCTGTATTGTACTGGGACGCTGTGGTGTGTGCGTGTGTGGTCTTACTCCTGAATGTTGTCTGAGTCTTTAATAAGACACTCAGGAGTTATAGTCAGTAAAACACGGAGACAAGACTGAAGTAGCTAAAAGACACGAGCAATCGAGCTCAGATCACAACAGACCGAATTTAGCAGAGCACCGAGTCTTCGATCAAAATATATATCACAGTGTTTTTCTTTGTTTTGGATTGCTGCAATAATAAAAAAAATTCATTTGCATAAAACAAGCATGTCTGTCCAAACACATGCAGATAAGAGAATTAAAAACTTGAAAAATATCTCTTCAAGGTACATTTAGAACTAAATAAAAAGACGTGATTAATTTGCAATCAATCATGAGTTACCGATAAAAATCATGCAATTAATCGTGATTAAATATTTTAATTGATCGACAGCAGTCTCTCTCTCTATATATATAGAGAGAGAGGGAAAGAGAGAGACAGAGAGGGTGAGAGAGAGCAGAGAATATGGAAATAAGGGCATGCTACCCCCAGAGATAGGGGATGCCTGCAGATGTATAGCCCCAAATTGGGAGAGAGGCTCCTGGGCCTCGGGAAAACAGAGACATGGACAGGGTTAAAAGTTTTTCACGATACTTTGTACTTTTAACATCACAAAGTCTTGTTTGCCAGTGGTTGGGATACAGACTTTTGCTATGGGCATAACCTGTGCTAGGTAGGCTTGTCTGTAGACCAGCACAAGCCTATTAGTGGACAAATTGTTTATATTTAGGAGAAATTGCTTGAATTTGTTTGTTTGAAGACGGAAAATGGGTGAAAAATGGAAAACTTGACGTTAACCTCCACCATTCTGTAGATCGACCATTTAGAGTCCTTTGCTTTACTTATTTTGATGGGCTGGCAGTACATCATTAGCTTTACTGTTTTCCTTTGTATTTTTTCTTTCTTTTTTTTTTCCTACCTTTAAATATATATTCTGATCTTGTCTTTGTGAGCTGTGCGCTGCAGTGAACAATGTTCCACAGCAGCAAATTGTGGCTGCTCTTGGACACAAATCTGGATGAAAACTAATAAGAGCTAATCTGGTTTGATATTTTTTAATTTATATGGATTTAAGTTATAAAACATTGTGTATGACAAGATTAGATCATTTATTTAATTTTTTTTTTTTTTATAACAGCATTTATTCAGCTAAAGGTGCCTTTTTCTTTTAAAATTCAACCTGTTTTATTATTCCACAATTTCTGGGCTAATCAAGAAGAGCAGCCACAAATGTTGTAGATCCTCACAGCAAGACTGATGCTACTCAGGATTCATTTTTAATCCTTTCTTATTTATTGTAGATATTCACTGGAGAGGATGAGAAAAGAGAGAGAAGAGATAGGCAGAGCAAATGAGAAGGAAATGGGAAGAAGAGTGATTAGACTGCAGCCAAAGCTCTCAAGTGAAAACAAAGAAATGCTGCTAAAGAATGGTTCATTGTGCACAGCTTTTAACAGAACCCCACATTTGTTTCATCCACAGTACATGTTTCTTTAAAGACCCGCTTAGTGCACAGGGACGTGGAACAGGAGGGAGTCTCAAAAGTATGTGGACAGTGACCTCCACATATACTTTTATATAAAATTATATGGGCAGAGATTGAAAGAGTATTTAACTCAAGTAAAAGTAATGTTATTTATGGAAAATTTACTCTCTGTTTGCCGCCACAAAGCTGCAGTGAACTGTTGAACCGGACCTGTGACCACTGAGACACAAGCCTGCTTCTCTGACCATCAGGCTTTGAACTTAAAGTGTTTTAGCTCTTTGTAGTTGTAGTACACAGTTATACAACAAACGCCCTGCACCTTACCTACCATTGTAATATTGTTGTCAGACACATCGATTTTTTAATTCATATTGATAATGAATATTTTAAAAGGGTTCATTATTTTTCAGCACTAAAGATAGCAGCGGTGCTTCCTCCTGTCTGTCCTCTCCGAACAGCAAGTTGATACACACACATTAAGGTTTCCCCACAGCCACTGCATGAAAGGTGGGATTTTCAGTAATCGTCACTGCAAATTGCAATTGCAATTGTTCAGTTAACGGGAATTCATGGTCACCACAGAAAACTCCCTCAAACCACCGTGAATTGATGTAAATTTGTGATAGAGCCCTGATGAGTGACCCCTCCCAGCCCCTGTGACTGTGTGAGGTTTTCATATGTCCCTAAAAATTCTGTGAACTGTACAAATATAAATCAGGATTTTTTGTTTGTGTGTGTGTGTGTGTGTGAGAGAGAGAGAGAGAGAGAGGGAGTTTGTGTTTCTGTGGTTAGGCCAACAGAAAACAGATGCAGAAAACTTTAGTCTTATTATGGTGATTTAAAGTTAATTTAAATTATTTTATAGCTGCATACACCAAAAGATTCCAGACTCACATACGCCTTCATTTTAAAGTGTTAAATTTAGTAGTGAAAAATAAAGAACCTACAGTTAGGTACGTAAGTATTTTGTCATGGTACACCACCACAGTGGACTCTCCATCAGAATACTCAAACACAATATGGGTTATATAGTTGATTTGTGTTAATTCATGTTGTCCAGTTGTGTAACAACATTTTATTTTAGCAGCTGTTCATGAAAACTTTGGTTGCATGATTAGCTTGCTTCCAGTTCACTGTTGATCCTTAACTATGAATGAAAATTTTTAACACTGTCAGTTTTGTTTCTGTATTTTTTTCTCTTTACTTCTCTTTTGCCTCTGACCAAATGTCAAAGTGGGAAATATTGAGAAAATATTAGCAAACAGTAATCACGTGTGGCTCATGTAAAATGTGTGGGAATGTTTAGTTTTGGGTAAAATGTAAGGTAATGAAGTCACATTTGTTGGGTATTGTATACACTTGTTATGATAACACAGAGGTCCAAGTTATTTTATGTTGCACAAATGGAGTGGGGGAAAAAAAAAAAAAATTATGCTTGGAAAGCAGTGAGGCGGAACCGCTCTGTTCCCTCCAGTTTCTAAGGGGAACGGTGAAGCTGACGCACGTCTCTCTGTTTCTGCAGAAGTCTGGAAGGAATGGACTCATACAGTGTCCTCATTGCTCCCGATTAAACTGCTTAATACTGGTGAGTAATCTCTGAAAAAATCATAACTCTCTTTAACACAGTCAGTATTTATTAACGTAACCATCTGTTAAGAGTTTAGAGTGCTGTTGTGACTTTTACAGGTATGAAGAAAGTAAAGTTTTTAGTTGCATTTAGCGCCAACTTGGGTCGTTAAGTCGATAAACAGGGATCGTGTGATGCTGTGCAAACTTACTTTAAATACAAACTGTTAAGAATTTATAGTGTTGTTGTGACTTTAACATGTTTAAGGTAGGTTAACCACGCCTGTGGTCTGGTCAGTCAATAAACAGTGGTGCGTTTTAATGTAAGTGTTTCTGAAGACTCATTATTTGGTTCACTATTTTGGCATGATTCATATTAGAGCAGAGCCTTGTGTAATGTGATCATTCATTCCTGCCCTATCCACACACCCGTTACATTTGATTCTCTACGGCGTTTGGGCTTTGACTTGTAAGGAAAAGATTAAAATGAATGAATCTGTCACATTGGTCAGCCCCGCTGCTTAAGCCTGGATGTATTTGTTTATTTTTGTATTTTTTAGGAAATGGTGTGCCATCTTCACAACAGTGAAGGAAACACAACAACGGACAATATGAATTGGAGCAAGGGTTGGATTCAAAGACAAACTCTGGATGCATTCTGCTGAATGTAAGTAAATGTATACCATCTCTGACCTATTTACATTTTGTTTTCACAGCCTGAGCTCGACCCACAATGAGACAGTGACCTCTCCTTTGCTAGCAGCTGCAAGTCCAGACATAAACGGTGTGGACAGCAGAGTCCTTTTATGTAAGTAACTTTTACATTTTTCTGTGTTTTATTTTACTTTTGCTGTGGCCAGTGTATTCTTTCTAACTTTTACATTTTTCTGTGTTTTATTTTACTTTTGCTGTGGCCAGTGTATTCTTTCTAACTTTTATATTTTTCTTCCAGCAGCCTGCAAGACGTATTATGAAACAGTCTGGAGGAACTCTAGATACAGGCAACCAGATCTTGCAGCTCAGGCAGCAGCCATGAAGACTTCAGCCCACAGCAGACAGAGGAGGAAGAGGGTAAGACTTATAAGAGTTCTGCGATGTTCTTATAGCATAATAATAGAATTACAGTTTGACTTTTAATCGGCAGCTATATTATTTTCCGCAAACATGCACTCACATACACACACATTATTGTGTCAACCTTACAGAGCAGTACTAATATTACATTAATGCATGTGTTTACAGCTGTTGACCACCAAAGAGGAAATGGATTTTTGGCAGCAAATCACCACTGACATGTCAGATGAGCAGGACGGCACCGTTGACAGGGAAGCTGGGTGGATTGTGAGGCCTCCATCTTTCCGTAGTCAGGAGCTCTCCAACCTCTGCAGAAGACTTGGGGAGGAACTAGAAGAGAACCCAAACTATGTGGTGCCACACCACAAAAGGCTAAGAGACTGGCGCCGACTCAGTATGACCCGATGCAGGAAAGAAACATTTCAAAAGGCCTTAAGCGTAGCCCTCCACCTCCATGCCAAAGACCCTCCTACTGCTTTTTTTTTTTATTTTAAGGCACCAGGGCCTAGTGTGAGGCCCAGTTTTGGGAAACTACTGGTTGTTGTAGGTTGCTTGTTAACTGAAGTATTATTATTATTATTATTATTATTATTATTATTATTGTGGAAGTGTTTTTTTGTCAGTGTTTCATTTAAGCCTTACTTTTTTCAACATGTTCCCGTCAACTGTGTTATTTCAATATTGGTTGTAGAGTAGCTTTCAGTATGTGGATTAGCCGTTTATCGTTATATTGTAATATATGAATGAATGAAAAATAAATAAATGTAACACATGAGCTTTCCTTTGAAATGTGTGTGGCGGCATCCAATGGGTGTTTAGTGAGACCAGCAGGCCAGCCAGGCTAGATAGACGGCGGTCACCCCACCCCCACCCCCACCCACGCTACGAGGTGGTCCGTTTCCGACGATTTTTGGGACAGATGAACTTCCCTGTAAACTGCTGTTAATTGCTGAGAATCACATAAGTTCATGGGGATTTACGGGATCGGAAATCTGGTTTCATGCAGTGAGCCCTGCCTGCCCTCACCCACTGCTGTCTGTCTGTCGCCCCGGTTTGTTTCACCCCAAATTGTTTTGTTTGTTGTAGTTTGCAGATTGACAGTGCAACAGAGGCTCCGTGACCGGTTTTCATAAAAATAAAACAGCAAGGGGGATGCCCCAGGTAAACGAGTGTGCTCCGGAAAAATCCAAAAAGTCAATCCTGCATTCAAAACAAAGTCACACGCTGCTATTAATTTGCATCAATAAACATTAATGCTTTCTAGATTAATCACGTGCGTTAACTCGTAAACATTGTAGCCCAAAATCTGACATTTCTTCTTCTTCAACTGTAAATTTTTAAACTGTAGAGTGGTTGCAACCAAAATCATCATCTGTAATAAGGTACAGCAATCACTGTTTGCTCTATTAGTCAAGTGTTAGTGCAGCATTCTGCAGGACACCCTTCTAGCTCAGCTGGTAGAGCAGGCGCCCCACGGACAGGGGTTGAGTCCTCGCTGCAGCGTCCATGGGTTTGATTCTACCCTGTAGCCCTTTGCTGCATGTCATTCCCCCTCTCTCTCCCTCAATTTTCTGTCCAACTCTTCAGCTGTTCTAACAAATAAAAGCACCAGAAGCCGCAAAAAAACTTTAAAAAATTTTTTTAAGAAAAAGAATGGCATTCTGCAGGTATAAGACCTTTGTCAATATAATCAGTACCAATCTACTCTGCCTCATCCCACTTAACTCAGCCTCTGACATGATTTATCAGGACTTAGTTACTTTGAAAAGACTTTGTGACACGTGACTTTCGATGAAGCAAAGTACTTGAGATTAAAAATGTTTAAGTTTAGTTTAGTTAAAGTAAGATTACAAATATTTTGAAAGAAAAGGCAAAATCAAAAAGTAATGAGAAAAAAAGGTAATTTGTTACTTCTATCCCTGTATATGGGACGTCTGAGTGTTATAACAAAAATCAACCTATATGTTGTTCATATGACCCTGCCTGTAGCAGCTTGTGGTAGCAGTGTACAGTTTGGAGAGTTCAAACACTGAAAATGTCAGGACAAACCCTCTAAGATGTTTACAAGGTAAATGCACGTATGTTCAGATAACCAACCACCAGGCAACCATCTCACTTACCATCAGTGGTCAGATTTTGACTGCCACAGAGGACAGAATAAAATACACAGGGAAGACTGTTTGACAGAAGGGCAAAAGGCATAAAATGCTGACTACAGTCGCATGTGATTGGCAGCATCACCTCAGTGTGTATGGTCCACCTGAACACCTTGATTTGACCACCACAGCTTGTACACGCTGGGGCGCGTATTTTCTGCATTTTATCAGCATTTCCACATTGCTGAGTAAGCTTTGATATTTGTTAGTCAAGGTTAGTAATGTGTGTGGTAAGTATGAAGCTGTAGATTGCTCATATTGCTGCCAACATTCAGTGTGTCTTTATTCAGTTTTCATTAAAAACAAAACAAAAAACATCTGATCTCAAAAACTCTAATTTAGAAGTCTATCTCTAATAATAGTGCTGACATGTTTAGTTGCATGTCATCCTTCAACCGCTGGCTGTCAAGGTGGTGTCCAGAAAACGATGTGGGCTTTTGTAGATAACTGGCGGACATTCTGGGTAAGACCTGGTCTAATTAGGAGAGACAGCATTCATCCCACTTTGGATGGAGCCGCTCTCATTTCTAGATTTCTGGACAAGTTTTTCAGTGAACCTAAACCGTGACAAACCAGAGCTGGGACCAGAACGCAGAGTTGCAGTCTCACAGGCCGATCACATCAGAACTGCACATAGCTCGTGAAAAAAAGCATAGGTGAGACATGATTGAGCGGTCTGTGATATGTGTCCATGTCATCTATTCTGTCATTATTCTGTTGAATTCCTTTGAGTTTATCTCTCCTCTGTTAAGGTAAATGTCCCTGTCCTGGCTGTTCAACTTACCCTTTTACACAAACCCCGGATCGTATCCGATGCAACTTTGATACTCCCTCCAGAGGCAGATCAGAGGTGGATTGAAACTGACCCCCCAAGTAACCTCTTTAACTTTAATACAGACAGCTAGGCAGGAAAAGGCGCACAGAAGCCGTGTAGAAAAGGCTGTGTAAAAAGGACTTCTGTCTTTCTCTTCCCTTGTTTCTTCCTCTCTCTCTCACAAGTTTTCTGAAACTTAAGTCCTGGATGTGGAAGTCCCCATTTTGATGACTTGAATGCAACTTGGAATTTTATTATTAATTATCCCTCAACTAGGTCTTACTTTTAAACTTTTGACTTTATCGGCTTAAACTTATGTTATGTTTTTGTCCAGCTGTCTAACTATGTAAACATGTAAAAGGATGCAAATGGAAACTGTATTTTTTCAAGGTGGACCATGTTTCTGTGTCAAAGTTACTAATGGGGACAACAATTTTTGAAATTGGGCCCATGCTTAGCAAGAGCGCTGCAGCCATCAGCTATGATTGCCCATCAACAAAGTATGTCCTGTGAAAGTGCCTGTTTTTGCTGCTAACAGACTTAGATATGAGATATTTATCCTGAGTGTCTGACAGCAGTGTGTATATGATCTCTACAGCAATGGAACTTTTTGTTTAAGAGTAAGATCATTTTTGTTTAACCAGAGACAGATGTTTTACAGCTCTCCTCAAAGCAATCATTTCAAAAACAAACACACAAAAAAACAGCAGTTGCACCTCAGAGATCACTTTAAAACACACTTCATCCAAACTTGAAAGAAAAAATAAACTCACAAATCAGCGTTGGTTAGAGTGCTGGACAATCATTTACTTACTGTCTCTGCTAAAACTAGTAACTGCAGTTGCATTACCTCACCAACAGCAACTACCACCGTCAGACCTACAGTGAAAGTTCTGTCTCTGTTTCTACTTCTGCAAAAACACACTTCCACCAAATATAATTTCACACTCAGCAAATACCAATTCTACTGCTATTTCAGCAATACAAATATCATATCTGAAACAACATTACTACTACTACGACTACTACTAACTGTGGATAACAACTGAAACATTCAGGTTACTGAAGTACTATACTTAAGTACAATTTTGATGTTTTATACAACTACATTTGAGTATTACTATTTTCTGCTCATTTATATTTCTATACTTTCCAATTCAATGGGAAATATTGTACTTTATACTGGACTACATTTGTTTCCTAATTACAAATTCTTATCACTTATAAGGTCCATATTAAAAAAACCACACATTACATATAACATATAATTACTTTATTAAAGTGTTTTCATAGTTTAAGAAAATATTTTTGTGAGTCTGGGAGGGAATCTGACAAGCTACACAGCAGTAAATACGAGAAACAAGACTGTGTGCATGTAGTTTTCAGAGAATTTTTTTTTTTCCTAACATGCAGTGTAAACATATTTAACAGTACTGTATAATGTCCATGACAGGGTGGACATACCTGATGGTTTGTCTCAGAATATTGGCCTATAAGTGTCAGAAAACGTGGGAGCTCAGCAAATACATATTTCTACAACCTGAGTGTCTACTATTTATGGTAATATATGCAGGGGAATGTGAAATTAAAACAAAATTGAATGAGTATTGTCAGGATTGAAAGGCACCCTACAGCGAAACAGACCCTTTAAAAATTAGTTGGGACATCTCCTGTACCATGGGGTTCAGGGAAAGCTCAGCAAGTTTTGGGTTTAGGTTCTGCCCACTTATCCAAACCCAACACAAAAATGTGACGATGTATTTGGTTTTCTTTTTTGCCAGTGACAGAAGGTCATAGGTCACCATCTGTTTTATTTACTACAAATCTCTAATTTGTAGGTGTGTAAGCCGTGCAGCAGATAGTGTACAGTGACTGTGTGTAGTAACATGAAAGTGAATATTGTGTTTCTGATGGTTACAGAGTGCAGCAAGCTGAAAAAAGCATGAAAATGAAGTGGAAAACGCATATGATTAGGCAAATACAATCTCCTCACAACCTGTGTGTATATTACATGCGTGTGTGTGTGTGTGTGTGTGTGTTTATGAGCAAAAAGCAGATTGAGATAGAGAAACCGATGCACTCTAAACACACGATTACATCTGCATTTTCTCTTCCAACATTTGTTTTCATTAAATTGTCATTCCAGCATATTTGCTTCTGCATTCCTACATTTCACAGTAGTTGCATCAAATTATGTGGTAAATGATCCACAAACATTTTACTAGACTTAACTTATGTAGAGAGGCAGCATGTTCACTACTTCCCACTGTTTTAGGCTTTTAACGTATGATCGCACCTACTTCCAGACTCTGATTCAAGGAAAGAAGGATGAATAATTCTTGAAATTTGAATCTTGAAACTTTAATAACTTCATCTTTGAACTAAAACTGCAGCCTTTATTCTATGCTTACTTAAACTGAACTTGAAGTTTAAGCATTGTGTTCTGCTCTGTTGCTTAGGCTACATACATTTAATTTCCAGTTTGCCCTCTTGGGCAGCAGAAAGCATGTTGTAAGCCACTGTCCATGAATCTATTTAGTTGTTTTACTGAAAAACAACATAGAATCCCTGTTATTTTGATAAAAACCACTAACAATCTACTTGGACTCAAAAACATGATTGCACTCGTACAACAAATAAACAAAATTTCCCATCCCAAAGGCAATTTTGCACACAGGCAATTTTCTGTGCCTGTGGGTTACCTGCACACATCTGTTTGCCTATTATGGTTGTGAATAGGGAGGGTGGGGTGGCACAGTTTTTTTCTTTTTTCTTTTTTTTTTTTTTGATCATATCAACAACAGCAGGGACATGGGGCATCCATCATGACCTGACCACCTCTCCCGCTTGCACGTACTTGAACAGGCCCCACAAGTGGTAGCAATTTTCCATTTTCATTTGTTGACCACTTGACCATGTGCTTTCCCCAGCTCCAGCAGATGAGCTCTCATTCATGGTCGACTTCTGGTCTGTACCCACCTGCAAGCTCTGCTCTGATGCTCTGGCTGCTGACAATAGAGAGCAGGAGGCGTATCGCACACCGCCACAGAAACATAAACAGCACCAAAAAGATCCACAGAGAGGTTGAGAAGCAATGAGCCAGGACAAACAAACATAAAGTCATTAATATATCCTGGGTGTTTGATTTGATGTTTGTGATTTTTTTTTATCCAGAATTAATACCAGTGTAATAAAATTTAAGATGTTTGTCTGGTAAAAGCTCCCCTGTTATTGGTGCTATCCATTCGTTTATCACAACTAATATAGATTTTTGTAGTTCAAGAATACCAAGCAGACTTTGGATGTTTTTTGCTTCTTTCACATTTTTACTCATTTTCCACTACAATATAAATTCCTGCACATCTATGGATTCAGGACAACCATGGCAAGAGAAAGCGGTAACTCAACAATGTCTCTTGTGCAGTGTAACAGAGTTATAATGCTGTAAATCATGAAAAAGAAAAATCGTACATCAAATTTCTCTGATTTTTTTTTTAATTGACAAAAATTTAAAAAATAAGGAATCTGTTTTAGGTGCATTCAAGTCTGAGGAAAACAGGAGAAATCTTTTGGTGGCTCTTTACACTGCAGGAGTAATTCTGCACATGATGCCGTAGAGGGTTGTATTAAGGCTGCATTATGGATACTGCCGGGCAGTGCTCAGGGTTCACTGCAATCATTAAAGGTTAAGTGTGTAGAAATTAGGATGATCTTTTGATAAACATGGAATATAAATATCATTAAAATGTTATAA